>VICI01000086.1:0-69729 GCA_019593645.1 Akabosia matsudoensis | reverse complement strand
TAAATCAGATGCTTCGTAGATCCTTCTGCTGCGAGATAAAAAAATGAGAAGGGAAAAGATGACAACGACGAAGCAATAGATTGTGACGATGAGCTTGACAATGGTAACGATCCGTGCGATCACTCAAGTTAAGCAACGTCTAGCCAGATTATTCCTGGGATGGGTGACCGCAGCTTAGGCCCAGTTCATCTTTTGCTAGACGTTGTTTCGTGTTATAAACCTATGATAAGTAGTATGTAGTAGACTAAAACTTTGTGTTTTTCCCCCTGATCGGACCGACTAAGGATAACAAGTTACAACAAATCTTTTTAAACTTTACTATAATGATGCCAAGAGGATGGAAAAGTATTTACCATGCTATCAACAATCTTTTTAAACTGTCTAAAAAATCTATTAGCTCCTTATTCCGAAAACCATTTTTATACTAGCAACTAGCTCGCATGCAAAATATGTATTATTTTATACAATTAGACAACAAACGAAACAACGAAAACTACAATTTATTAATTATTTTGAAATGAGTTGTCATTCTCCTTGTCGTAATTCATATGCATTTGACCAGGCCCCCTTTCCTTTTCTGGTTTCATATAACCCCCGCAGGTCCTTCTTATCCCGAGTTGGGCTCCTCCAATTTTTCTTTCTCCTTCTCGGGCGGCTTCGTTTCCTTCTCTCCACACCGTTATCTTTCAGAGCTGCGTTGTCCCGCTTGCCTCGAGACCTGGACTGCGACCTTTTCCGCTTTGTCTAATTGGATGTCAAAAGTGTCAGGAATTTTACTCGGATACTCTACTCCAGGTAACCCCACATAACAATAAGTTATCATATCAGTAACCGTAACAAGCCAACCTGCAACTTAAACATTTTGATACCTTTCACCGAATTTTTCGGTTGTGAAACAACTCCTTTCCACAAAGGTGACCTACTGTGTCAATTTCGAGCTTTTTACCATGTATTTTTAACATGAAAGCGACATACTTAGTAACGGAGTAGGATCTGAGGGAGATAAACTGCTATTGTGTTCATAAGTGGCTACAGTCTCTAAATCAACATCGTGACTCTCTCTAGCGGGCGCAAAATTCTGTAGCAAATGCACGATGACTACTCTCTCCAAGGGCCATACCACGATAAAAGCGCCGGTAAAGTAAGCCCGATCAATGAAGTAAACTAAGTAAAGCTAAAGTTACGTCGGGCCCGGTTAGAACTCGAATTGGTGACCTCTTGGGAATGACAGGTGGTGTTGGTGCCTATCTTTCTTTTTGGATCGGGACACTCCAAAATTAACTTTTCATAGCGAGGTATTTCAAGATTTCACCATATTCCATTATATAAATGAGCTTCAAAAGATGGTTGAGATCATTTGTGAAGTATTTGTGTAAGTTTTATTCATGTTCGTCTTAAACTTCAAATAAAAGTTGGATTTATTGAGAATTTTGTACATCCGATACTAATAGTAAGAACTGTGCAAAATGCAAGCTGCAAAAACGATTTGATTTTTTTTCCTAGGAAGAGCTGTAATTTGATCTTTTTGTCCTAAATAAATTGTCATTGGTTTCATAATGAAGAGCTTTGGATTGTGTTTTTTTCTGCGGAGTACGTGGCGTGATGTGTATAGGAACACTACAAGAAAAAAGTCACCATTTTAGACAGGCACAGCTAGTTAGAAACTTAACTTGTACGACAAGTCAGACCGGCGTATTTAGCGAACATTTTTATAACGTGAATCTGGGTACATATAGCCTGCCATGTAGTTGAAGCCCATAAGTCGTTTCATGTTAAATGCAAAAAAAAAGAAACGCCATTGCCAGTCGGGTGACGAATACGAAAGGAACAGCGAAAAAGGTTGCCAACTCAGAAGCTGGAATTGGTTTCAAAGCTTCTTCCGTTTTTATTTAATTTAACTAGCCGATAGTTTAGGGTATTTAGTTTCAGATAAATCAAGGGTTTTGGGATTTACGTTGATCATGAGTACAGAGCCAGTGCAGGATCCTGTTAATAGGGTATATTCCATACCTGAGGTCCACCTTAATTTTTTCCCCAAACAACATTAAAAACCCCCAAAAATATCGTATTTCAAAATTTTTTTCCATTCTTTGTTTTTTAAACGAAAATTAGGTACGAGAAATCATTCTAAATGCGGTGGCGTCATGCGGAAGCGTTGAGGACATTTTGAATCTGAGGACTGTGTGCACCAACTGGTTGGCCAGCTCTTTCGACTTGCTGTGCGATAAAGTCGTGCATCGCGTCGAGTTTATGGGAAACGCGGACGAAGAGTCAACGCGAGATCTGGAAAGGTTTATGCGAGAATTTCCGCTGCCAGCGACGCTTCCGTTAGATCTCAAGTTTATCGGGGGCTTGGTCGGAGATACTCTCAACACTTTTATTCAACTGAAGGGCTCTAAGGTTGTGAGAATGACGATTCTCCTGGATAGCGACACTGACTTTACAACGTTTCGCATGTTTCGGTTTACCGACATGAAGGAGCTGCGAAGAATCCACGTCAAAGTTAAAGACTCTCTCGATGAATGGGACGAGTGTCACTTTGAGACGGCCGTCACTGTGCTCAACAGGCTTGCCAGTGTCTCTCCCAAATTGGAACAGTTCTTCTTGGAAATGAACCTGTCCAAGGAATACTATCCAGGGATTTTCGTGCTCCCACAACAACTGACACATTTGAGCCTCACGTCAACTCGCTCCAGCCATATTCACCAGTTTCTTTTGGCCAATGACTTGCCTAATTTAATAGGGATCGAGGTGGTCAGCGAAACTTGTCAACAAAACCTTATTCTGCCGGAAGTGATTCGAAAGTTTGGGCCGAAGTTGAAACAATTCAAGGTTGTCATCAAGGGCGTTGGTGTAGATAAAACATTGCCGATTCATGTTGAGCAGTTGCCTGCTTTGGAGGAGCTATCTCTTGTCAATGCAAACGCCGACTGGAGGGTTCCTCTGCAACTACCCCCTGATACTACCCGCTGGCTTCCGAACCTCGCGAAACTCTCGATCACACTGAAAGAATCTTTGGATCTTTTTCGCCTCTGTAGCCAGGGTCGGCTCCTCCGCCATGTTACCCAAATGGCCGTTTCTCATCAAAATGATTTGTACGACCCGTCGGTGAACGTGCTCGGCTACCTTCTCGATGAGTTCTCCAACATAACAGAATTCAGCTGGAACTGGTCCACTTCTGACATGGCGGCTAGGTCACTAAAGCTTGTGTACTCCAAGCTGCCATTCCTCAACACTTTATCGATTTACCTTCAAGGGCTTCATTTTTCGGAGGATTTAACCTACATTCTTACCGGAGTCCGGAGCCAAGAGATTCCCCAAGACGAACATGCTTGGCCACAGTTTTTCAACGGAAACAGATATGCAATCACTAATTTACAATGTAAGCCGCTGTGTATTTTTTTAGACTTTTTCATGCACTTATTCTAGTTTAATTTACTAAAGGTCTTTTTAAAAACATTTTTTAAGGCTTGAGAAAAGTGGAAGTGAAATGCTTTTATTTCCGTTTGACCGGAGCGGATCCATTTCTCTTCCGGGCTGCATTCTTTCCAATCCCTACACTGGACACGCTTGTCTTTCGTGGACTCATTTCTGTGAGGATAATTTATTCTTTGAAAAAAAACTCCTCTTTATTCATTATTGAAAAACGGATAGTTGTAATAATGATGAGGATGATGGGGTTATTAATTATTACAGGTTGATGAAGAAATGGTCACCGCTTGGAAGGAGGCTGGACGGGAAATCCTCATTACAGCATTTCATGAATAAGACAAATAAAACATTCCACAGCAGTTGAAAGTTAGATTTCTTTGGAGCTTTTCAAAGTGGAATAGGTTTAAAATATGTTAACATTACAAGTTTTAAATTACATATACATTTAGTCTAAAAAACTGCAATGTTTTCCCGATTTGTGGACTGCAACGGGCGTTTAACTTTCTACTCACTGCGGGCGTGTCAACCCATTTACTAATCACAGGGGCGTGAGTTATGGCAGACTCCCAGGGATAAATTGCAAAGATTATGTTAATTGCTGTGAGTGCAGTGATCTGTACTCCATAAGCTAGCTATATAAAAATTTCTTAAAATAATTTGTTTTGAGAGTTCGTATTTGTTTGGATTTGGATCTACATTCCAATTTTCTCTTGTAGCTTACCTTCATGAAAATGTAATAAAAATGTAAAAATTCACGTTCGAAATCAAGATGGCTAGAATATATGTAATTTCCAAAGTCAAAGGTTTTTATGTGACTGGATTAAGGAGAACACATCCAGTCTAACAACGTCCACATTCACTACAAATCCAAGAAGCATAAAGTTTTGAACATCTTTCCCTGCTCTAGCCGACTAGTCCAGGGATTCATGGGGCTACAATATATTGTCGCTCCCAGTGGCGTCATTTTCTCGACTGAGGCTCTGACTGAGATATGCAAGAATATGAGAACAACCAATATTCGAATCCGTTCGATGTTCCCCGCGCCCATGTCCCTTAAAAAATACTTTCCTTGCGCGAATTACTGCCCACAAAACCCTAAAATATCCGGCTTTTTTTCCTGGAAGTGAGCTCGAAGGTGATTATGTAACCCAGAATGATACATGCAAATGTTTTTGTACAAAAGACACACACAGGTATTACCTATTGTAATTAGTAAATCAGTGTATCAGTATAACCAGTGGCCTTTGTGGCCTGCATTTAATGTACCCAACAAGTTGCTACAGTAGAACCTCTGCTTAGAATCAGCATAGAGAAATGTTTATTGATTTCCGGAAGGTTTTCGATGGAGTACAACAGGAGTAAATACACTTGTGAAATTTTTATCACTTGTTACAGACAACAGTTAAGCAGTACATAAAAAATGTATTCACAACAAGTAGTCAATTGATTTTTTGTTTAAATTGCGTACAGCGTGTGATCGTAAAATATTCTTCTTTATTTTTTGTTACAACAACAATTTTGGAAATTTTTATCATGCTACGGTACATGGGATGTTACGTCAAAAAAATTAGATGCGACATTGTTCTCTGAGTAATTGGGATCAGTCCACTTGTTTGTTCTATTGCAAGAGATCCTGCTTCAAAAATATTCAAAATGAATAAAAGAGCGTTATTAAAAATCATTTTATTTCATGAGCAGCCCCTCCTCTCATGATACCTACCTCATCGGAAAGTTCATCGATTAGTAGGTTAACAGGTGTATCATCCTCATGACTAGCCGAGTTGTGACGGACACTGGAAGAAAACATTTTTTGGCTCTCGGAGTCCTTGTCTCCACTTGATATGCTCACTAACGAATCATACTGCAGGCATAATGTCGCTGGTCTAACCTTAATAAAAAATTCCAAATAAACATCAAGGGCAGGAAGTGACTAGTCTAGGAACTAAAGAGAAAATCAATTTTACTTGGTCGTCATCGCAAGAGTCCTCTTCTGCACAGACAGGAACCGTATTAATTAGCGATTTGTGAGTCAAGTCCCCTTGAAATGTTATGTTGTCCACTTCCACATCGTTCTGACTGAGCCGTGAGTACATGTACACGGAACTGCTCGCGGATAAGTTTGTCCGATGCTTTCTCCAGAAGAAATACGTTCCAGCCAGACTAAACAGGATAATTGCTAGAGCAATAATGACAACTACGCTGTCCTTTGGTGGGGACACTGAATCACCCTCACTTGTCACTGGAGTTATCGTCGTCCCGTTTCCCAAAGTGATGGTCTTTAGCGGTCCTGTCACGTTTCCGGTTATCTGACTCGCCACCATGGCAAACGAGAAAGTTCCTACATTTGTTCTCGGAGGTAAAATATCGAACATTGCTTTTTTTATTTAAAAAACCTAACAATCGCCGGAAACGGAACAATTCGCTATGTTTTTATAAATAACCCATTCAGTCCCATTTAAAAAAATAAGAAAATATTTATGGACCAGATGCACCGAAATCCTGGTACAGGATAGTACACCAGATCTACAGGTTTGTTTCCATTTTTTGTCTCCAAACCCGAGATACATCCGTTTTTTTTCGGAATTCACTTCATATATATACAATTTTGGTGTTGTGCATGGTGTGGGATATGAGAGAAAGTTGTGCTTTCTCTTTTTTTATCCATGGCCCATGTTTAGGCGTATGCTCATTGTTTTGGCTAGAGAGAGTGTCAATGTTGAACAGCTGTGTAGGTGTCGATGTCGAAACAACGAAAAGGAGAAAAACTAGAGGCCACTATTACGCAGATGTCAAAGAAAATAACGGAAAAAAATGAAAGTTGTTGGAACAACGTTGTACACGACGAACAGCTCGCGTTTCTTCATACAAGAAAAAACCTGATTCAATTTTCTCACCGTTTACGTGAGATGGAGAGCCAAGTAGATTTGTGATGCAGTGCTGGTCTTCGACCTAAGCATTTTCTCTTTTAGGTACAATCTTTATCTCTCCATGAAGACGTCTACTTTTTTTTCTTTACTTCTATTTTTCAACTATCAACTGAACGTTTTTTTAATATATTTTTTCTGTCATTTAGTTCAACTTTTACTTTTTGTGGTGAACATGTTTCTTCAAATGTCAATTTTATGTATAAAAAACTTTGATTCCGTCTTGTTCTTTGGAGTTTTCATGACATGACTTTCTAGAAGACGCGTTCGTTTTTCTCCTGGACTTGGAAGAGAAAAAAATAAATACTGTGTAGTGTAGAAGATGAGAAACGCATACCAATTGTTTTCATTGGGGAATTTCCTGCTTTGAATCCAAGAAAGGGAAAAAATGCTTACATTATCTGTGCCTAGCGTTAGGTAGGTTCCAAATTTATGCAAAATACATTTACCGTATTCCCTCCAACTATGGCCCCGGGTTTCATAGAATACCAGCTATTATTAGAGAATGGCTAGAACTTCGCCACAAATGTTTTTTTTTAAGTGGGATAGAATTGAAGCCCGGCTGTAACTGGAGTGAATACAGTGCCATCCCATCGAAATACGATATAGCACGTTTTGAATCGCACTCATCAATTAAATAAAGTTAAAATATTTTTTTTGTATTCATAATGCTTCATTGAAGTCACGTTGCTCGTTATCTTGCGTCACAGTTTTATCCGTATGTTTGACAGTTGAGAGGGATCATGACATGTAAATGCATAGTCTAGAGGAGCGCAGAGACAGGCCTGCATTTGTTTTAACCATTTTTTATCTGAAAAAAATATCTTCGGATCAGAAGGATCCCTGTTTATCATTTTTTATTTTCTCCAAGAATTTTCTGAGGCGACAGTAAAACTCTTTCTATATCGTCATGAAACTGGACTTATTTTGCAAGAGCATTAACTTTCGATAGCCTTTTTCAATAAAATTTACAAATACCGGCCACAAAACACATACGTTTTTCTATTTGGATCGGATTAAAACCTAAATCGCATCAAGAACTCGGAAGCGAGTGACTCCAATCCGACAATTGACAGGCTACATAGTTTATGATAGTGAAATGTATACAACTTGCTACCAAGTAAGCTCTCAATTTTCACTTGGATTCCTGAGAAATTGCAGTCAAAGGAAAAAAACTGTTTACGTATGGCCACGTCAGTTAGCCTAAATCACTGACCGAATCGGACGATCGCTTGGGGAAAGAGAATGAAAAAGCTAGTTTTTTGTTGTTGTTTTTGTTGTTTCATATAAAAAAATTCTCATAAACGGAAATGAGCAAATATGTAAAAAGCCGTAAAAAATAGATAGGAGCCATATAAAAAATCACACCATCGTGTTCAAGGGTGGTAAATGGCTCGTGGTAAAAAAGGAAGTGTGGTTTTAGGTTAAGAGCAAGGAAAAGGAAAAGTTGTCGCCTTTTTCCTATTCCTTTTCTCATTGATGTTCTCTCAATTGGATATCTTTTGCAAAAAAAATACCTAGAAAAATATAAGCTTCTTAGCAACACAAACTGAAGAGTGCACAAAGTGCCTTTTTGACAAAAAATGCATAATACACAAGCATTAACATAAAAATTCCTCTTCGAAGCGGCTGGTGCACCAAAAAAAGGAGAGACAGTCGCTTAAAAATGACTGCAACATTTCTATACAGTATCCCGAACAGTTCTAATGGACACCTAAACTACTGGCGAAGCATTAAAAGGAACGAGCCTTATAAAAACCTATTTATTTTGGCCATCTGACTACAAGTACCCAAACGTTACCATTTTAAAAAGGGAATAGAAAACATGAGGACGATCAGAGCAGCAATGGGAAGTGTTCGTCATGTCTAGGTTCAAGCACTCCACGCCAGTTCGATAGTAGCTTATTGTCGGGGTCAAAGGGAGTGATGAATAGGATATGGGAACAGGATGAATGGTGAGCATAGATCTTATGGGCATCCGTGATTCCACACTAAAGGCATATGTTAACTGATGCTCTTGCTTCATTTTTTTTTGGTGGAGAGAAGGTTGCACACCTCTGCATGCACGGTAATGTTGCTCTTAACTATTTTTGTTGTATAAACTATGCATATTGGTAATTCATCTAGTGTACATGTTAGTTTGGCAGGAGAGAGCAGAGGGAAAACCAGGCGGAGTGAAAGCAGCAAAAAAACGACGAGGTGGTGGTGGCTGTGTTGCTCGCAATATTCATGAACTGATGAAGAACACGCAAAGGATTGTTTTTTCTTGTATTCTCTCGTTTGTATTCATTTTACACGTGTGTCCGCTCTCTAAAAGAGTACGTTAGACTGGGAGCGTTGAATTGTCGTAGAAAGGATATTCTCTTGGTTTTGCTGGTGATGACGGTAAAAAAGGGAGAGCCGCGGAGAAATCGTATGGTGAAGGTAGGAGAAAACTAGGCTTGCGATGGAATCGTGGTGCACTCCCAACGTTGAGCGCTACACTGATATCGATCCACGGGCATCACGTTGGGCTCACAGTCCGTCTTCTGCTCGGAACGAGGCGGAGGCAAAGATTTCTTAAAAAACTGAAGGGGCCCGACTTTCACTACAAGGGGGACAAAGTATATATAAAAAAATTGTTTTCGGCAGATGAGGTGGTGCACCGAACCAGCTCTTGCGCCAATTTTTTTTCCTTGTGCCGAAACTAGCTGTATCTAGCTGTGGATTGTGCAGTTTCACTGAGCTATGGGCTCGTGAGGATGTGCTTCACTTCCTCTCTCTTTCGCAATTCCATCGTGCCTTGGACATAATAAAAAAAAGAGAAAGTAGAGACAGTCTGAACGAGACTACTAAACAAAACAAAAAATTAAAGTAACTCTAACTTAATTTTTCTGTAGAGATTTTTGGCACGATAAAAACTTGGAATTTTAAGTGTGAAATAAAAGGAAAATAAAAGAAAACTATGAAAGGGAGAAAGTGGTATCCGGCCTTGAGTAAAGGCTGTTGGATGAGCTCCCCTGAATAAATGCTCATCCTAGGGTGGACACGTTAAAGGAACCGACAATAGTTTTTGCATCAACTGCAACAGCGATAAAAGAAACGAGTCAACTCTTCGATGAGAGTGAAAATAATTAGAAAAGGGAGTGATGGGTGAAGTGTTGTTGAGTTAATTGGTGAAGGGAGAGAGTTTGGCTGTGTGACTTTAAAGAGGCGAAATTTTTTGTCCTGTATTGTCACGGTAACGTGACGCATTATTTTCTATTCAGGGAGTGAACAGTTTGAAAGCAACATCATGTTTAGCTTTAATTTTGCGAGTAAAATGCTCAACACCATTATGGGCACTGAGGACACCCCTCAACAGCCGGGTGCGGGGCCTCAGCAGCCACATGGAATGGTGCCAGGCCAGTCGCAGCCAAGTGCTAGGCCAATGGGCGGAGGATTTCAACCGGTGCGCCCAACTCCTCAAGCTCCTGGTGGATCTCCAAGACCTGGTTATGGTCCGCCAACATTTAGTGGTCCGCGCCCAACTCCTGGGGCGCGTCCAGGTCCTCCCACGTTTGGAGGACCGCAGCGATTAGGAGGTCCTGCAGGAATGCCACATAGGTTTAATGGCCCACAACCTCCACCTGGGGCACAACCTCAGCAACGACCAATGCCACCTGGCCAAGCACAACCGCCCCAGCCCCAACAACAGCCACAGCAACAACTTCAACAACAACCACCCCTAGGAATGAGGGGACCTGTTCCTATGCAGGGCCAAGGGATGGGTCCAATGAGGCCTCGTGGTCCAGGGCCAATGCAAGCACAACAGCAACAACAACAACACCAAGTTCCTCCAAAGCCAGGTAGCTCACCATCTCCATATTATTTCTCAATACTCCCGTAGCATATTTTGTGTCATTCTCCGTCCATTAAAAAGTTATTAAAACAATAGCATTCTGAAACTGATTTATCACTCAACTTGAAAGATCAATTTTCAACTTGCTCAGGGGCTTACCGTCTTCCAACAACGAACATAATCTCATAACAATTAACCGGTATGTTGTCCCCATCGAAGCAAGCGCCATTTAATAAAACAGGTACTTTCTCTTCGAGAATATGCCAAGAACTTCTTTGCTTTCACCAGAGTATCTAAGTATTCCTTGACTAGAAATTTATCTGAATAGCGTTTGCATCTACAAACTAAACTACCTACGCTAGCAAATCAACCACTTTATTTTTTTGGTTCAGCGGGCGTGTAGGATTGCAGGAGAAAGTAAACCTGAAGGTTCATGGAACAACGAAACGTTTTCAATTTCTTCTCAAAATATTATTCAATTCTAGTTTTCCATGTAGTCTATTCCCGCGACATTTTTCATCTCTTCAACAAATAAAGACCTTATATCCCTTTCTAGTAATTTTTTGCGTATCCGCCAAAAATAAGTCCATAAAATAGACGACTACTTCCTTCACCGATATCAACACTTGGAGAGGTCTATCTTGAACTGTTCAGATGCAAGGAAGAGAAAAAAACAGAGAGGAAAAGAAAGTGGTATAATAATAAACTGATCGATCCATTTCTTCTACGTTTCCCCTTTTTTCCTCTATCGACGCGTCATGTATGAACATATTATGTTGCATTGAATAAAATCCAAAATACATAGATGTGTAGACTTGCTAAATAGCAAAATTATAATGGAAAATTTGACGGAAAAAAATCCCTGAATAAAAAAAAAATAGTCGTAACGCATTGTATTGTTTTCTCCGAGTAAAATTACTACGAGGGCTTTGGAGCACCAAAATAATAAACCCAAGCCGTTCAATCAATCTTTTATGCGGACTGCTTCCGTATTCATTTTTTATGCTCTCTTCATTTTTTGCCAAACAAAAAGCCCCGGTAGACTGTACAAAGAATGTCCTATTTTGAAATGTGAAAAGCATCGATAATTTTGAGGGTAAAAGGAGTTAAAAAGCAAAAATTGGCACAAAATGCTTATTGCCGACATGTTTTTATTTATTTATTTGACCGGTAAGGATAGTAGCCTAAAATGTTACTAGATTGGAAATAGCTTTAATCTGATACCCTTTTGATACCACACATTGTTCATGGAAAGTCATACGAGTAAAAGTTGTAGTGAAAATCGAAGTACATATTTCCATTAGGATTCCTATATATGTATTGCTTTTGGACGTTAATGCAGAGTTTCACAAGCCACTACTTTTTTCAAATGACTTTTCAAGTTTCCTAAGGACCTAAACGAAGGATTCGGATATTATAACAAAAAAAGGTTCATCAAGTAATGACGGAAAATAGACTGTAGTTAGGAAGATTGTATTGTCGGACAGTAGATGTTTCACGAAATGTTTATATAATAGTGGGGAAATTTGCAACCAGTGGCATGTCCAGCTCGGTTCCTTTCAGCGTATTGAACACGCACCCAGGTCTAGGTGTATATTGTGTTTTGCACGTAAAAGTAGTACATTGTCGTTGTTTTCTTTTTCTTCTTTAGTAGGCATAACAGCCACTGGACTGGTTACGTGAATGAATGAAACTTTGCGTGCTCATGGCTATTCACAGGGCGAGTGTGTGTGTATGTGTGTGTGTTTGGTGACTGAATGGTTGATGTGGTGACATCAAAACCTAAAGGTACACACTTTTGCAATGTGTATGCCATCACCCTCAGGAACAAAAACGTTCTTAAGAGAGGTTGAACATTTAGAGAGAGAAAAAAACTTGAGAGACACGCTATCCTGGTGATTTTCCGTTTTTGCTGGAATACTTTACTACTTTCTAAAACCACACTGCAGTTTTTGCCATGCCCGGACAAAAAAAAAACAATATGTGTAAAAGCCGTAGAGAAAAACTGTTGTATTGTATTACTTTTTATGGTATGAGTCCATATACAATAGCGTTTTGAACTATTAACAAGTTGAACATTATGCAAAGTAAGTAAAAGTAGCGAGAGCTATACCCTGAAAGAAAAACCGTTCAACATTAGACCTCCGCGAAGGATTATGGTGTGTGGGTAATTAAGGACGGGAGGGATTAATTCTTATTAAGCATGCAATGTAATCAGCAGTAGAAACAATCAAAGTATCATATTATGTCCTATGATACATCCGCAGTCTCATTCCATTTTATTTAAGAAGATTATTTAGTCACATTAGTTCTCACTTTCATTTTTTTTTCTCTTTCATCGTGAAGGTGTTGATACAAGCCCAGCTCTTCGTGGCAGGTATAGCTCGGTTTGGAACCAACTTGTATGAGAGTGTCACTAGCTTTGTTATGAAATTACTTGCGAGTTGAACCACAGCAGAGAGCACTGAAGTATTTGCACGAGGCATTTTCTTTGAGGAAAAAAAACAACCACTGAAAATGTTTGGCATTTTCCGTATTGTGGCTAGACAACTATGCTGTCATGTAACTAACAGCTCTCCAGATGAAACCTCGACTAATTAATCAATTTTCTCTGTGCTCTTGTACAGGGTGAAATATAAGTAGCTCACCCATTTACACCATTATATGCGTTCGGATGTTTTTCATTATGGTGAGATGTTAAAGGACAACCCTGGCATATACGCGTCTGAGTCGGTTTTTATTAATTTAAGGAAAAAAAACAACATCTGAGACTCCTTTGATATCATTATTTTAATTCATCCCTTGCTCGTCTTTTTCTTTTAAATCTCAAGAGCTACATTAAAAATGGATATGCTGATAGCTTGCAACGCTTTTGTAGCATTTTCAATGTACGACATCTCAATTTTCTCGTAATAACTAGCACAACCATTAGCACACAGTCAGACATCTTCACCCTGGACTAGTTTTTTTTGCTTTTCTGCCAAAGCTTTATTGTTTTTTGCTTGTGTTTTCATTTTTCGCACAAGACGATTTATATGTTTCCTTTTCCTGAAAACAAGAATACCGATGAAGAGCGCATCATCAAAAAAAATCCGCTTAGGTTTGTTGTTTAGCACAGCAGTTACTCCTTCAAGAGTCAAGAGACATTTCATATTTTCCTTCGGTCATATACACATTCAGACACACACACACGCCCAACAGCAACCCTATCCAGATGAGTATCATCATCACCCCTTCTCTATCTCTACTTGTAAACAATTTTCTTGCGCCTGTTTCACTTAACAAATCGTTTTCTACTCGTCTCCAAAAAGGGAAGAGGTTTTTTTTTCTCCTTCTTCAAGCAGCGAACTTAATGATGAACGCATGAAACTTAGAATGTCATTAAACTAAAAACTTGGCACTAGAAACGGCTGAAAAATAGATCCGAAAAAAATTCACAAGCAAAAAATATGTAACTGAGTTGCTCGTCTCTCCCAAAACAAAATTACATTAGGGAAAAAACTAAATTGTACGCAGATTACTGCAAAAAAAATTTCCATTATGATAGCTCCATTCTAATTCACACTTACAAGTTGAATCGGAAAAAAATTGTCTATACTGAAATTGTGGTTGGACATGAATAGAAAGAAGAGAAAATGCGGTCGGAGTTGATTCATCATCGTCTAAGAAAAAAGGAGAAAAGATATTTTCTTATCAAAGCGATCTGTTTCTGGGGAAAAAGTTCTACTTTCCCTTGTTCGGGATTTTTTTTTGCTCCTTCATGAAACTCTCAAGTGGCTTATGTGGGTGTTTTGACAGAATTAGAAGAAGAAAGTTGGCTGAATCTAAAAAAAAAAAGAAACGTAGTAGCGGTAGTAGTATCGATAGTAATTCTACTGGGGATGAAAAAAAAGAAGAAAAANAGTAGCGGTAGTAGTATCGATAGTAATTCTACTGGGGATGAAAAAAAAGAAGAAAAACTATCTGCTTCCAGTTTCTTTCTCAGTGTCTCCCTTGTTAACTTTCTCCGTTGCTACTTTGTCCGTTGCGTTGTCCATCTACTTAGACTCCAGTAAAGTCGATCAGCAATGATTTTGATGGCATGTGCTCAAGAAAAAAAATAATATGCGCGTGCTACAAGTTTAAAGTAGACTAAAGTCTAGAGAGAAAGAGGGAGAGAGAGAGAGAGAGAGGCACGATGCAGTAACAGTATTACCTTCAGCGTAAGTTTTTTTCTTCCTTCAACCTTGTTTTCCCAAGACATGGAGCTCTTAACAGACTACTCAAGTTTTTCTCTCTCATCGTCGCAATCCCAATACTTTTCTTGTTAGAAGTGGTATCACTTTGAGTCATATTTTTTTTAGTAGGTACATGTGATTGTTCCCTTTAATAGAACTAACAAGGAGATACCCTAGCCAAGAGTAGTATTTCCGGACATAACAATGCATAGCAATTGTGGAGAGCACCATTTCTTCTCCCTTGCCTGTAGCAGCCAGCCACCCAGACTCGTGTCAGTTGGTTAAACCCGTCATTTCTTTAACCGAACCAGTGGTGAATGCAATGCTTCCAGTAAAAACCGTAGTTCGTTACCACCATCGCGTCATACTACAAAACTTTACCAGACAAGCAGGGCTAGGTAGATTCTGAAGTAAAAAAACATATTATCCAAGTTAAACCATTTTCTCTGGTCACCGGTCAGAAATTGACAACCTTCTGTTCGTCTTACACTTCTAAAACAGAAAAGGTGTATAATTCCAACTTTGTTTGTAATCCCCACATCTTTTTTTACGGGAAACAGAAACCATACTTTGCACAGTTGGCAAGAAGAGCATGTTCATCCCTGCTCTCCAAACCATGCTGCAAAATGGAGCAAAATTGCTTAGTAGAGCCAATGCTATATCAAGTCTATACTTTAGAAAGCACATGCTTAATATATTAATGTATCTACGTACCATTTCGGAAGCTCGTCGTGTGGTGTTGGCAAGGTGGCAGTAACGTAATGTTTCCCAAAGATACACATAATATTACCAGAGAGAGCACACAACTGGTACAAAAAAAACACCATTTTCATAGTTTTTCTTGATAGAAGAGTTGTAAAAAAAATAGCAAAAAAACATATATACAATCTCACGCTTTCCTTTTTAATATAAAGAAAAGCCAGAGGCTGAGAAGAGGACGTAAGTTTGAAAACGTTTTTTTTTCTGTGTAGAACAAGCAGCACTTGCCCACTCGTAAACTTGAGATGGAATGGACGAGCACGTAAAAAAGTCGACATTCTATTTAAACCCAAAACTAGCAACCTTTTAAATTTACACAAAATAATATTAATGGAAAGCATGTGCTCAAAAGTGAAAGCCACGCATTTTCACCTTCATGGCATTTTTTCCTCTTCGTCTTGTCTTTTAGACTGTGTTCCACTCGTATATTGATTATATTCATGAGACTCTCTGATGGCATCTGGCAGTAACGTGAGCCTTTCAAACTGCTACCATTCCATCTTCCTTCTTTCTCCACAAAACAAAAATTATTTCATAGCTGACTTTGTTCTTCTATCACTTTTTACCATCCAGAGGATCCGAGTGAGGGAAAATTCTCGTGAATGACTTTCTTTTCCAGAGCTCTGACCAGAGAGAAAGTGTGTGCTACTGGCGTTCGACTGTACTGCCAAAGATGCAGTGGTCCTTTTGTACCTAGGCTTGCTTGACGCATAAAAAAGAGAAAACATAGAATTTGTCTGTCAGTATAATACGTTAGCATGCATAAGGAAAACTCTCTTGCCCTTTTTCGTGCAAGAAAAAAACAGAACATCATCTCATGCGTTCTTGTTTTTAAATAAATAAATAATCCCGTACAAAGTAATACAAAAATTACTAACTACTTTTCCCCCTCGTGTTCCCTTGCTCTTTGTTTCCTGCTTAACGATCCGATTCCGGAGAGGAACAAAAAAAAGAAGACATGACAGACCAGCTGGGCGTGGACTGGCGGATTAGCTCTAATGGACGGTCAGTGTATAATTATTGCCGACAAACAAGAGATATAAGTGTAGCCCGTGTGCCTGTGCTTTTTTCTTCTTCTTCTTTGCAACACTGATGATATCAAGCTTAATTGTATAATGAAAGTGTAGTCATGAATGGATGGGGGTAAATATTGACGGAAGTGTTTTTATATGCTTGAGCAACATAACTGTACACATGAATGACTATACAATATGGAATCTCTCAACCATGAACATTTTTATTGGCGGAAACTCATTAAGCTGAGTTATACACAATTTTCTATTTTTGTTGACAGTTCACGCAAAACAAAATGAGTTTGTCAGGAAAATAAGCAGGATAATTGAAACTCAAAATCATAGCTCACGAATTTTCCGGTCCAGGGTATTGATTCAGTTGGGATGAAAAAGTAGTTAAGGTAACACACGTGTAAACACAGTTGGATTTTAGATAGGGAACCGAACACCAGCGAAATATGTCAATGCACAGGAGAGCAGTTAGCTGAGTGCAAAATGGTATATACATTGTTTGCAAAGCCGACTACACAGTACACACATCCTTTGTGCTTTCTCTGGAAATGACTGTTGAACTTTTCCGCCCACGTTCATTTATTTACGGAATGAAGCAACATTTATTTTTTCTGTTCTGTATTTTCATGTTCGTGGGATTTGATATTTGCGTAATATTCCCAAATGAACACAAACTATGTTTTTTTTTTGAAAACTAACGAAAATTGGCGAATGTAAGGAAAAAACCCTCTGACATTTTAAATAATTAAAATATTTCTTTTCAAAGAACATAAATCTTATGAAATCAAAAAACTAACTTAGTTTTATGACTGTGTTTTATGTGTGGGGACAAGTTCTTTGACGGTTCGTTCGCACACGCTAGCACCACACTTTTATTTACAGTATATAAGATTTCTTCCTCCCTTTTCCTGAGTTTCTCTCCAGACCATACGGCTTATTGGAGAGGTTCATGGACCGCTCCATAAACTCCTTGTTCAGTTCTTAACTTTCTCCGATTAGGTTTCTGTTGGCTATAAGCGGTTCTCCTTTTTTTTAAACTGAGCGCTGAGCCAAATGAGAAGGATTTAATAGCCTCATTAAAGTAGCAAAGAGCATCTCAATATGTAGATATTCCTCTCAACAATCAAATTCATTTTCTACCGGATTGGTTGGAACGAGGCCATTCTGTACGGGAGGAATAATAAGAATCAGTTGGCTGCTCAGAGGCTCCTTTAAATGCCCTAAAATGGAGAATATCTTGGAATGTACGATTGCAGAAGATGAATAGAGAAGTATGGTCGTGTGGTGAAAGTTGGAGGGAGAAAACCTGCTTTTGTCTCTCTTTTTTTCCACTTGTACAAGTCTCTCTTTCTCTCTCTCTCTCTCTCTCCCTCTCTCTCTTCGTGGATCGAATCCGAAGTGGGAAAACGTAGACAGAGAACTTTTTTTTCTCTTTGAAAATTTTCCCCTTGTACGTCTTCTATTGATCTTTATCATTCGAGGGGATATAAAATTTGAAAATTGCTCGTGTAAACAGTCTACTTGTTGCAAAAGCTGCTCCCCATATATTACTCAAATTGTCTTGCGAATTAACAAACACTCTTCTCAACTTTCACTTTCCCAAGTTTTCTCTTGCCAAGCAAGTAAAATAAAACAGTTTCTAGTCAAGGAAAACAGCTATATCCACTTAAATTTTCAATTGTCTAGCAATTTATGTAAATGTCCTGACAATGTACCTGTTACACGATAATACCTACATTTTATATTAAGAGACTGCAATTTTAACTCCTCATTTACAAGCGCTGGCGTATACAACATCCTCCCAACCAGAGCGTGGCTTACTGTGAACACCGTCTTCATTATCTGAATAAATGTAAATGAAAAGCTGTGAATATGGATGATGTGCCACTTGAACTTTCCCGAAAATGACAAGAACAATAGCTACTACTTGAGCGCCAGGAAAAATTTTAAGTTCCAAGCTGCAGTCCAGAAGAATAGTTGCCGTTGTCGACAATAATGTTCTCCTAAGCTGCATCTACTTTATATGGACACTCTTTGAGCTGTTTTTCATCTATATTTATGCGCAAATATTGTTAAATGAGATATCCAAGCTTTTGATGAGACATTAGCTAGTTTTGCAACTGCCACAAAATTGTTGGCTCATTTGTCTCTCTCCGCGAGTTCAAACGGGAATGAACAGTTTTGCGTCCGTGTGTCTGCCAAGATCACACTAATAATTAGATTACACGACTTTATCTACCGACTCAATTGTGGGGTTTTAAATGGCATTTAGACAAGCTTGTTGTCGTCTTGCCATCCTTTTGAGACCCTCGAAAAAACGTGTTTCCGATGATGACTTTGACTACGTGCCATGTTCTTCCTGCTATCATCCTCGTAGCGTGCTCCTCACTAATTTAAACGAGCAGAAAGTTGTTTGCTCTGACAGTTATAATGACTTCAAAATAAATAATCTTTGTAACCAAGGCTCCGC
Organism: Akabosia matsudoensis; assembly: GCA_019593645.1. Classification (NCBI taxonomy): domain Eukaryota; kingdom Metazoa; phylum Arthropoda; class Collembola; order Entomobryomorpha; family Paronellidae; genus Akabosia; species Akabosia matsudoensis. The sequence goes on along the minus strand of VICI01000086.1, from coordinate 51,082 downwards.
GTCTAGCATATCAATCTTCTCGTGAACTTTATTTTACATTTTCCTTTAGTCAGTTCCAAAGAAATCTAATAATCTTTGTGGTTTTCTATTTTTGTACAGGTGCCGTGGTTCCTGATGTCGATCTAAGTCATTTGAGTGCCGAAGAACGGAAAATGATTGAGAGTGTCATGGCAAAAGCTCAACAACTTGAACAAGAAGGTGCGGCGCCAGCACCTCCCTTAAATGCTGCCTTAGGACCAGGGCAACCAACTGCTCCAGGAATGATGAGGTGGGCACAAACAAAGAAACGATGTTTTGTCATGTCTCCTTTTTTCCTTCTGACACATTTCAAGGGATGACAAGGCAGACAAACAGAACCCATGTCTGTCAGAGAAAAAAACCTATTATCCAACCGCGATTATCATTCGAATAAGACTTCCAATGGATATTGATGCCACCGCGGTGAAAACTAGAAGAAATTAACTTTTATGCTACAATTTCCACAAGAAAGACATAAAACGACTAGGTTGACTAATTAGTCTAATTGGAAAAGCTGTAATGTTTGGAGACAAACAGGTCCGCGTAGTGTAGCTCATGACAGCTAACGAGAAATAATGCTCCTCTTAATTTAGAGGAGATGGTAACTCACTGCGACTCCATAGCGAAAGCATTTATACCTACGTATGAAAGTGGAAAAACTTGACTGGCTTCTTGCAAGCATTAAGATGCACATAATCATCAGAGAAATGAAAACGGTGCGACTAACCTCACGATTTTACCCATTTTTTTTTCTAGACCGGAAGATCAAAGACAAGGTGTGGACTTTCCTCCCCGTGTGTGCCCCATTTGTCGACAAAGAGATGTAAGTGTCATATCAAAATCTTTGCGACAAGATTGACACTCGGATGGCGATCCATTTTAACGTTGTGTACGTATTCTTTTTCTTTTTTTTTAAAGATGAGCGGCCGCGAGGGTCCGCCTGGTCAAGATTGTACAGAATGCAGAACCATGGTTTGTAAGGCATGCGGAGGAATGACTCCACATCCAGAGACAAAGGTAATTTGACACTAGCGACCCAATCCACGCAAAAAATTATTGATGTTTGGCTTTCCCCTAGATTGAAGCAAATTGCGAATATTTTCTTATTACATATCCAGAGTAATATGCTCATGACATTCCTTTATAGCCGGTGAAAGTTTGCGGATGCTCAGTTTCATTAAAAAGTAGATCTTGACGACAGTACAAAAATAAGCTTGGAAATGACAGTTGTTTGCTTGTCATTTTTCTTGGCTGCCATTATTATTGACTCTTTTCGTTGAAGCAGCACTATTTACTCAGCGAAAAAGAAAACAGACGGTTGATTGTTTGATCTCCCAAAAGAGTAGCAGAACATAAGAGAAGAAAAGAAAAAATGTTGTCTATTCGTAGGCTCTTTTTTGCCGAATGAAAATGATTACTAAACGTATGCGTATAAAAATAAATGCACCCATAGAGGCCGGAGTGGACGTGTGGTAACTGTATTAAACGACGACGAATGGGACCACCTACAACGATGGGCAGCTCGCCTGGCCCACTCGGACAACAATCTCTTGGACCGCGGCCAGTCGGCCAGTTTATCCAGCCACAACCTCCAACCAGTCAAAACGTAAGCAATCAACCATCAAATAAAAGCTCGCTTTCAATTCCTGTTGATTTTTTTTCCTTTTCTACTTTTACCCGCAAAAAATATGATAAACTATCTTCTCGTTGTACACAAGACAGCCACAAAAAAATCCTGTACTCTGACCCCATTAGTGTAAAGTTGTTAAGTAAACAATTGCTTTCATTTTCTCTCCGAGTCTGTACCAACTCGGATTTTCTAGATTTTCCTTTGTTGACACAAAAAACTGCTCACTGTCTACAAAATTGTGTGTATGTAGAGCATCAGAGGAGAATTAAGCCCAATTCAAACAATGGTTTTCCTCGTTTTATTTACTTATTTGTCAAAAAAAATTTTATTCGTCCTCTTTGCTGGCTTTTTTTCCCCTGTTCGAATGAATATAAACCGTCATCGTGGCAAAAAAATGTTTAATTGTTTCTTATTACATTCGATTACGACATCTTTATTTTGACAGGAATTGTTGAGAGAAAGTGAAAATTGGTCAAGTGGTAATTTCCTTTGGTGTGTTTTTTTTCTCTACAGCCAGCGGACTGGGATCCAAATCGACGGCCAAGTGGGAGTGGCATGCCTGGGATGCAGATGGCAGGGAGCCCGCAACAGCAGCAGCAGCGCTGGGAGGGTGAGCGTGAGTCTGACAAGCTAGAGTCTTTGGAAGTAGAGAGCTGGAAAAATGACGTTGGTCAGTGTAGGAAGTTGTCTTCCGAAATCATGTCACCTCCACACCTCACAGAGCAACAAAGCGATGAGCTTTATCAAGGGCCTGATAGGATCCCAATAGAGTTAGAGTACATAAGTAGTTCGATTAGTACCTCCACCGCTACCACATCATCCACTGTAATTAACAGAGATCCTTATAGCTTCCTTTCTTCTCCTCAACTCTCCCCGTCAAACAGCATGGGCACTGGCTCATTCTTACCCTCCACCTCTGTCGAAGGCGTAAATAGGCCACCCTCCTTTGCGGAGGTGATGCGTAGCCGGTCGCAAAGCATTGAGCTGGAAAAGGGCATAAGCATGGTACCCGAGCAGGGTGCCTCATCGAAAAGTAACTCGGGCAGCAGACGGGCGTCCGCAGACGCCTACTCAGTTAGCTACACAGGTTCATACGAAACTAGCAATATTATAAGTGGTAGTAGCGTACACCGCTCATCCATTCCCAGTACAAGTTATACTGACCACTCTACTACGTCTTTACCTCCGCCCATTCCACAACCTGGTCCGTCTATCGATGAGAAAGCAAACTCTCTCATGGAGGAACTCTCCAAACTCCAAAGTGCTGTTGACAATACCCTGAAACGACGACAACGTCAGCAGTCGAGTAGCACAGGAGATCACCACTTTGCACCCAGGTCAAGATCTCCCTCACCGTCTCCAACGTCTCCCGTTAGAGATAGATTCGGGTTTAAGTCCCCAGAGAGCCCCTCTAGTCCTTTCCGATCACCACCTCAAACTGACTTTCGGTCACCTCTTGAGTCCCCAGACTCGCCTGAAGTTCCAGGCGTTCGAAAGGCTATAGTTTTGAAGGAACATGACTTAGACGACTACCGCAGTTCAAGTGACGAAGACTCTGGTAGTGGGAGTGATGACGATCGAAAAGGCATCATGGCTAGTGAAGCCTTCTATGATCATAGCCCAGGTGAAGTGTATACTATTCCTGAGGAGGAAGATGAAGGGGGGAGTCCTACTGGAGGGGACTTGGTTACCAGCTTGAACCGCCCAGGTGAGTATACTCCCCTCAACGCTCAAAAAAGCTGGGTGGATTTTCGTAGCGTTTTACCTGAGAGACAAAACAATTACATCTTTATGTACACTACCAGTGCATAAAAGAAAAAAAAACCTCTTCATATTATTATTTTTTTGCTTAGACCTCTCGCATAAAAACCATTGTGATTAGGGCTCAGGACAACAATGCTGGAATCCCCTTAAAAAAATACCCGTTTTATTCACCAACTCCACTAATTGCTTTCTTTTTCAAACAAGCATAAAAACGCATGGGAATTCCAGCTTTCTTTCCTGTTGCTAACCATAATGGTTATTTTTTTCACTCAGATTCTCCAGAGTTTTTCCAGTCGTAGCCGCATACGCATGCTAGGCTTTTCATTTATTTTTAAAACTGATAATGGGTCGCATATCAATAATAATAGTTTTTTATGCACCCAACTCAAATAGGGTGTCAACTTCTTCGACAAACATACAAACGAATTATCTTCTTTTTTTATTTAAGGAAAAAACCAAACCACAAAAAAAAAAAACTAATATGAGCTAAGCAAGTGAACGAATATCGTTTGAAACTAACTTTTGGAATGATTTTTTACTAAGTAAATGTCACACGCAATAAAAAACAAACCTATAGTTTTACAATTTAAAAATGTATCTAATGCTCTCACCTTTCTGCATTAACAGTTTTGTTTTTTGTTCCACTTTCAAAAGGGATTCGTTCATGTGCAACTGTCTAATAAGTAAAAAAGGAAAATTTACTTTTTTTGTTTGATTGATCGTGAGTCTCCTCGGTATTCAACTAAAAATAACAAATAACTTAGTATTTTTTGAAAGTTTTTTTCTCGTGAAATGTGCTAATCAATTAATTATGTGAGAAGAGCAAATAGTATAACGCCTATTTTAGTACTAGAACCACTTGAGTGTATACCAGTTGAAGGCATTTATGAGGGCATAGATTTGTACGGTTTCCCATACTGATTATCCAGTTAATAGGGAATAGGGATCATGGTTATTGAGACAGAAAAATTGACGGTGAAGAACACTCCCAAGCTCACACTGAGGATGATTCTTTAACGTTAATTCAACTTGAAAGGCTTTTTGGCTTGCGTGTTGCTTTCAAAAAACCAAAAAATTCTTTTGAAAGTAAAATGCTTTGCTGCTAAGTCAGAGAAAACTGCTCAAAGACAGTTTGCAAGTAAGCCTAACAAGTCTTTCATTGTGTAATTCTGAAAGCGACAAAAAATATACAATTCTTTCGCCTTTCTCTCTCTCTCTCTCTTTCTCTCTCTCTCTCTCTCCTTACTTTCACTCCTTTATTTTTCTATTGTTCGGCTATGTAATCTTGCATTTTTTCACGTTTTACATCGACTAATTACGCACTGCCTTTTGTTATCAGTGACACCACTTTTATTTTAAACTTTTTGTTACTTTTTTCGTCTCTTAAAAAGACAACTGTGTGTCATCACATTTACAAAATCTTTCACATGCTTACTCTCCACAAGTATGTGTCGACTTTTTGTATTTTCTCTCTGAATTATGTGCTTGAAGGAGTCCAACACCCAAAATAAAGTGTTTTTTCAGAGGTAACATCCTATCATTTAAGGATATTTGTTTTTTATATAATTTCTCACAGACGAGGTTCTGTGTTAGCTTCATGGCGCAAATTAGCCCGTTATTCCAAATCTACTCGGGTATAGGGACGAATCAAGCGCGAATATAAATGGTTGACAGCCCGTGGAATGGAAATGGAAAAAGAAAACAAGTCGTAAAAGTTAAGGTCATTGACAAGATGACTCCGCATGAATTAGTAGAAAACCCATTATTATTATTTGATATTTTCCTAAACGTGCATATGTGCTACCATTTGGGTGTATCTATGAGTGAGACTGACCCTTATTCCATTAGGTTATTTCTCTCATGTATATTGTTCTTCCTTTGCTGGCAAGGGGGAGGATTTATTTTTCTGTTCCTTTTTTGTGTGAAGCTGTTGTGTTCTTAAAAACTGCTACAATTCCAACGTTTCTGTGTGTTCAGCTTTCTTGCTTACCGTTTTGGGCTTAATGTGTATATGAATCTCCCCACAAGAAAAAAAAACTAGGTCAACTGTAGAGAAGAAATATGGACAGAAACTAGTATCTAGATGTCTAGTTCGCTTAGACTTCCTCTGGTGTGGAAATAGCGAAAACAATTGATTTAGACGTTTAGCATTTTGAGACCTTCATTTTGTATTCCGACCATGACATTTTTCCCAAGCCATCTTCATCCATTCAAGATATGCACAGTACTTTCTCTCATCTTTCGAAAGTCTCCTTTGTTGCGAAAACCTAATTTGCTATAGTTTCAAACATTAGTTATGGGTTTGTTGACAACAGAAGAAACAAAGAACACTGTCGAATCAATTACTAGCTTGATAATGTTTTACTACTGTCCCCAATTGATTGAGTACATTGTCCACTTTGTCACTCAAAGACAAAAACTTAGTTTTCTTTTTTTTCCTTCATCAGTTTTGTAACTTACTTTAACTCTATAAAAAAAATTCTTTGATCGTTAAGGTCACAATTTCCTTTTTTTCCTACCTGTTAGGACTTAGCTACTACTTTACTTGCTATATACATTTGCAAATTTGTCTGTACTAGTCTACTTAAAAACTCGTCCTTGTGTTTTATATCAATGTGTGTATTCGCATTCCTGCTATTTTTTAAAAAACAACAATTTTCTCTATACATCTCTAGCTATCTATCATTATTTTTACTATTATGTATGTGGTGGAAAAACTCTGGTGTCTAGTGAGCTACGTGAGAGTCTCAGTTTTCGTTTTTTAATTGATTAGTTCCCAAAAACACAAACAAAAAATAGTAATCAAGTCCTTGTTCCGTCAAGTGCCCCTTCAGTTCTTCCGTGTGTGTAATAGTATACAATTCATTTTATCATAATATTAAAACAGGCAAAAAAAACCACTTGTGTTTTTGTTTCTCGTATTTTCTAGTAACCCATTTCCTTATTGAAAGAAAAATAAAACCGATTTTGTTTTAATGCTAAATATTCATGCTTTTAAAAACAAAGAAAAATGGATTTAGTACCAGTTTCCCCCCGTTTGTTGGCTTGTCATCTTACTTAAGAGCACGGAGATAAGAGAAAAAATCCGTGAGTTGCAGGACGTAAACAGATATTATTATTTTTTTATGTGTGCGTTGTCCTAGCGAGAGTCTTTACTAATTTAGTGTGAATTTAAAGAATGTGTGCACCTGGCCATTCTACTGACATCCCCTGGTTGGATTCATTCATTTTAATCTTATAACCTGGCTTTAACGGTGAGATACAAAATTGACACTATTTTTACACAATGGTCCATTCGTCTCACCCATATTCTTTTTTAAAAAATTCCGATCTGGGCAGTTGACAAAGGAATTGGGAGAGAAATAAAACAAAGAAAAACGCGTTATTTCAACTTTTATGTAGAAAAAACCGAACAGGTAGGATATATAACCCTGGTGTTGGTCGCTCCCACGTGCTGTTGTTCCATAACTCCCGAGTTCCTACACCTAATTAGGACAATACAATTAAATTAGCAACTAAAATATACAAGTTTTTATACGTGCTGTAGCTGTAAATCTAATAAACTTGTAGTCTTAGTTTGTTTGGGTCGAGGACCTAGGTTGCTGTTGTATTCCAGCTCGGCAACTGTATTTCCGTTTATCAAAAACTATCTAGTCACTAGTGTGGTGGTGTTGCATACTCGTATGTAAAACATAAAAATAGTCCTTTCCTTCTTGTGCGTCCTTACCATTAAAATAACTACTTTTTCCTGCCACCAAACCTTAATGAACTTTGTTTTTAGTTTAAAAAAATATTTCTGTACACACAAATAGTTTTAGAATAGGTGAAAGTGTGAAAGTCTGTGTGCTATCACATTTTTGTTTATCGTAAATCTCTTTAACTAGACTACCACGAGAGGTACAAAAGAGAACCTTTCAGGAATTCACATTCCACTAAAAAGTTTTTATTTTTATTTTTTATTTATTTTGCTGTTTCCTTGTTGATCGTGTAGATATGATATTTCTTTCTGATATATATTCATCCTAGTTTTAGACGAGCTTTCACTAGTTGTATAGTTGTCTACTTTTTGTTTTGTGAGGAGGAGAGAGAAAGGAGCCGACTTTTCTGGATAATCAGAAATCAAGCAGATCAGTGTAAATGATCAAAACTGTAGAGCTATGGACAGGTTATGGAAAATAATTTTATGCGAGTTTTGTTTCTGTTTGATTATGTATTAGAGTAGGGGGAAAGAGAAAAAAAGAAGAAGAAATCCCACATAAGTTTTGTTGTTAGCGAGTGCACTGCTTTCTCCCACTGATAAAATACTGTATAAACTGGAAAAATATCAAAAGTAATGAAGAATTGACTGAAATATGTATTTCATGTGACCGGAAACAGGTATCCAAGGCCCCAAGACTGAAAATGGCTCGCCTAGAAGACGTCTTTTGGGACAGGATGGTGTGGGTGTGATGGGTGCTCCGGGAGTGCCAATGGATCAAAGACAGTCGATCCGGCCTCAGCTAAGACCTCAAAGGTCGTTAGACAATAGACTACCTGCAGTGTCAGCACAGAGTCAACAGGACATGATGTCCCTTCAATTAGATCAGCAATCGCAAAATGTTTTAATGTCAAATAATAGTAGTAACCAGTTAGCTAGTCAAATGGGTCGAATGGACAATCAAATGGAGAGTCATATGAATTCAAATACGTCAATAGGAGTGAGCATGGGAAACCAAATGGGGCAGATGGGAGTCATGTCAACTGCAGGAGGCTCGATACCTGGGCTTGGCCAGCCCCTCCAAACCCAGCAGCAGCAGTTGCAAAATCAACAGCAGAATCCGTTAATGACCCAACAACAGCAGCAGCAGCCACAGCAGATTCAACAAAACCAACAACAGCCAAACTTTTCTACAGCAATGTCAACCTCGGCCATGGGAGGTTATCAGCAGCAAAATACACATTTTACCATGGCAGATAACAACTCCAATCAACAGCAGCAACATCCGCAGCAGCAGCAGCAACAACAACCGCAACAGGTTCGACAAAACTAAGACAGTTCATACGTCAATAGTGGTTTAAATTCATTATTCATAAATGTTTATTATGCATTTCAGCAGTTTGGGCTTAACTCTGAGCCAATGACGAGCGGAGTCAGTACTGCAGGAGATTGGAATAGTAATTTAGGAATGACTGGCCAATCCATACAGTGTTCATCCAATAGCGTATCTCCACTTCCTTCCTTGGCTGACCAGCAAATGGGTCAAATGCAGCAATCATACCAACAGCAGCCCCAGCAGCAACAGTCCATGAATGCATTCAATCAGCAAATACCTCAACAGCAACAAACGCAGCCCCAACAGTCCCTGACTGGAACAGGGATGGATTCCATGCTGCAGCAACAACACCAACAGCAAATGATATCACATCAACAAAATCAAGGAATGTCGAATACAGGCCCGCAACAGCTCCAGCAGAACCAAATGATGAATCAAGACCCTTTTTCACAGCAGTCGCAGCTTCAGTTCCAAAAGAATCAACAACAAATCGGTGCTCAGGGCATGCAGCAACAACAGCCCCAAAATAGTATGCAACAACAAAATGCACAATACCAAATGCAGCAGCAAAGCTTGCAGCAAAACCAGCAGCAACAACAGCAACAACCTCATCTTAGTCATTTAGGTCAAAATCAAGGAATGAATCAAATGATGGGACAGCAAATGGGAAATGTCACATCCCAATCAAATAATATGCTACACAACCAACAGTCAGGAATGAACATGGCGTCCTCCCAAGCTCAGCAGTGGCCTCAAACTTCCACAGGTCAAATGTATGATCACACAGGTCGTCTTATACAAACTAGCGCTTCCCAGTATGTCCAGGGTGTGCAGACGTTCCAAGGCTCTAGTGCGAATAACCAGCAAATGATGATGAATCAACAACAGCAGCAGCCATACTCTCAACAAATGCAGTTGCCAATGCAACAGTCTCAGCAGGGCCATATGAACCAGCAGAATATGCAGCAGCAACACCATGGCTCGCAGCATACGTTGGGTGTTAATGCAGGCCCAGGTCAAGTACCTACGTCTAAGTCCAGTTCGATTGGTGGACTCTTGGCCGACTTCAGTAGAGCATTAGGTAAACTCACGCTTCCAATCAATTTGTAAAGCCCACATGCAATCTATTGAGAGAACTGATTCATGCTCATATTCAGGTTTAGGTACTTCTCCTCGTCCATCTCCTTCTGAGGAAAAAACAGAACCATTTCCTGTGCCGTCCAGCGGAGTAGGTGGGACGGGCGGCTCTGCCCATGGCCAGTCCTCCTATGACCCATACCATTCTCACCACCAGCAGCAACAGCAGCAGCAGCAGCACTCGTTGAGCAACCAGCACCTTCAGCACCACTCACTGAGTGGACAGTCCCAGCAGCCCCTGCAACAGTCGGCCTTCACCCCGATTCATGAAGGATCCCTTGCTTATCTACAACGACAGCAACAACAAAGTTATCTGCAGCAGCAGTCACAAGCCTTGCAGTCAAACTTAGGCCTACAAGGACTCCAGTTAAGTAGCGGAATCAGTTTAGGTAGTTCTAGCCAGTTACTGTCTTCGTCTCAACAGCAATACCCGTCGAATCTGCTGAGCTCTCAGTCGCAACAGCAGCATCCTCAAGTACTCACTCCCGGAGGTCTTCTCACTCAACAGCAAGCGCAGGGACTAGGCGTAGGCGTCGTTGGCGCGCTGAGTCCTGCACAAGCTCATATGTATCAGCAACAAATGGCTCTCCAGCATCAGCAGCAACACATGAAAAAGACAAGCAGGCGGGCTCACTTGTCCTCCTCCGGAGGGGACATGCGCCGCGACGGATCGGCCTCGACGGTGTTGATTGGAAGTCAAGGATTAGCTATGACACCTGGTGGTGTTACCATAGGTGCTCTTACTCCCGCCGTCGTTACTAGTCTAGGGACGTTTATTGGCGGATCTCCCGCTGTGTTAGGAACTTCCTTGTTACAACAACCTGTCGCAGGTAAACTTTTCCCTGCCCTGCTTTTTACTAGCTCAGAGTAGACAGAATTCTTTGGACGGCCTGCTTCAGTTTTTTGATCTTTTCGTCCATCGGCAAATTTTTTGCATGCTATGTTATATCTAAATTTCATGACCAGTCACACCATTGGGTACTCCAATAGGAACACCGGTGGGAACTCCGAGAAGTGGACGGGACCCGTGTGGTGGTGACTCCTCGGACACAATGAGCGAGACCGACTCCCAAAAGTCGTTACGAATGAGAAGGAAGCTTCCGTGTTTGCCGCCGGATCAAGAGGCTGCACCGTTGCCTTCAACGAAAAAGCGTGAGAGGCACAGGTCTCAAGAGTTTAGGTAAGGAGGGAGGAGGAACAGCTTGTTGTACTCATAGACAGCTACGAAAGTGTACTGACATGTAACAAGATTTTCTCCGTTCAGATCTTTGTCGCCAATGCGCCTTTCATCAATGGATGGTACAACTGCAGGTAGGTACCCACTGTCAACTTTGAGTCTCTCCAGACCAAGCGCGAGTGAAAGTAATTTACGAAAACTGACAATGGGAGCGTCTGATCCTGTACCACGACCTGGCTCAGCACTAGGCTGCTTACAAGGTAAGGTAACCATATTTTCCCATTAGTATACAGATAAGGCGTGAGCGGATTCTTCGATTGACTTTTGAGTAATCATAAGTCGTACCTACTTATATTAGTTCACCTCAGATAGAGCTCAGACATGTATCGAACAACGTATGAAGAAGATAGCATTAGCATACGTATCTTGCAAATAAGAAAGTTAGCATCAGAATATACGTCGGTATGTTTGGTGTATGTTACGAAAAAGTAGGTTGATATAAGAAAGTGGTAGTGAGAGTAAGAATTGTAACGTAGGGGTGTAGAATACAGTCTGAGTCAGGGTGCAATGCTAGCTCTAAAGCTCTCGCTGCTGAGCTTCAGTTCAAGTTCAGGGAATGTATTCAGTCAAGTTTTTCTCCGCTCAATATGATAATAGCAGTTTTCCTCAAATTTTATCCACTTTTCACGAGACTGTTCCGAGGGAACTTTGAATAAAGCAAGTTGGGGTACTCCGAGAAGACGGCATGTGTTCATTCTGTGTCCGACGCTGGTGCAATCTGAGACAGAATGGGAATGCGCAGGTCTTCTCGGAATCTTCAGTGCATGCTTTCTTGAAAGTTTACCGAGGAACTAACTAAGATATATTGCTACATAACCATGCATCATGATTATTTACAGCTTCAAGTGTAATAAGTAGTGTGGGTGGAAAACAAGACTCAATCTACCCACTTGGTGGGAACATATTGGCATCTTCTCCCGCATTCGCTGGTATGAATCTACGGACAACGACCTCGGGGCTTACCTCCGATCTAACAACTACCACATCAGTTTTGTCCGGCTTGTATCCTAGTTACAAACAATCGCAGGATAGTTGGTCGTCAAATCTCGCAGAGCTTGCAGCCGCTCTTCCACCAGATTTGAGACATCTGCTTAATAAAGGTTCAGGGGGCGTCTCGGATCATGATTTGAGTGGGCTGAGTGGGTTGTCAGGTCTTACGTCCAGCCTAGGAGATACTAGTTTGAATGTAGGCTCTCATTTGCCCTCATACATGAGAACACTGCGAGAGCAGTTGCAAGAGGAGAGACGTCAGTTGTTGTCGGAAGAGAGACGACGACTGGAGGCTCTACGGGAAAGGGACCGGGAGTTGGGAGCTAGACTAGATGCTGTAACAAGCCGTGCAGGGAGCGAAGCCCTGAGGTCAAGGTATTAGAATTATTTTTTGCCAAAGTCAATTACAATTTTTTATCTAATCAAGTCGGAAACAAGTGGCACAGGCACACACTCACAGCACATGGCACGCACAGACTTGTGTTGGTGGAGGAGACCATATAGGGGCTAGAAAGATTTTGTTTTGCTGAGATATAAATATGATGATATGGTGGGTTGGTGAATGCAGAGCGGACCTATCTAGGAATGGGGGTGCACCCAGGTCAGCAGGGGCCAGTCCACTTCTCAATCGGAAACTCAAAGGGCATCGACGACAGTTATCTGATCCTAAACTATCCCTTCCCTTCTCGCCAATACAGGAAGACGGGGACAGTGAGCTTCAGGATTACGATCGAGTATGAGCTCCTCCTGTGTTTGTCTTTGTGTCTGTCTGTGCCCTATTTTTATTTTGTCTTTTCCATCACCCCTAAACAACCATTTAGCTGAGGTTACTACCACACTTCCTAACTCAATTCCTTTTTCGTTCTCTTTAGGTCTCGGCCGGCTTACTGAGGCCTCCCTACAAATCCTATGAGTATGAGTCCCTTGAAGACAGTGCCCTATTGCAACGTCCTGCTACAATGCATCAGGTTGGAGGTGATTGGGATCATTCGCAATCGTACTTAGCATCATCGTGGGCGGCTGCTGGTGGTGCACTACGTGAGACGGCTATTACCAGTATGGGTGGGGTTCATGAGGATGACGAAATTCGTAACCGCATGCCATCACGCATGGTAGGGCGACGAAGCAGTGATGGGGAGGCTTGGCCAAACGCCGCATTAGTGACTAGGTCACCTTCCTCCGGTAGAGAAAAGAGACATGCACTTCGAAAGCATCGAAAATCTCGCTCATGGCATCCTTCTCCTTATGTAAGTGAGGAGGAGGATGAGGAAGAAGAAGATAGTTTAAGTAGAGAGGAGAAGAAGGCGCGAATTAAGGCGGAGATTGCGCGACGGCGACAGCAGATACAAGAGCGATCTGGGTTACACGGGGAGTTCATAAGCGTTCCGAGAATGGCCGGGAGTATATCCGAACACGAGCGGCACAGTGTGCTCTAAATCTGTAGACCAGCTCATTCGCGATCAATACACACGCTTCGATTCGTCTGGAATGTATGGCCGTTCGACTCCATCACTGTACCATGGGCCCATGCCAGGAACCTACGCGACAATTAGCAGCAGTCGACCCTCACATCATCATCATCACCATCATCACCACTCACAAATGCACCCAATGACGAGAATGACTCCTGGTGGGCATATTATTAGCCCTAGTGCTAGTGAGGAAGACCGTAGTATTGAAAGAATTGCGTCGACTTTTCGTAGTGACCATGACTATGCTAGCATGTTATATGACAGACTTGGGGAAATGTCTCCATTGGCGACAGATAGTGAGAGCATGGGGAGTGAGTTGGGGGCTCCGGCAGCAATGCCCTTGCTACCTGACATGCCCACCAGGTCGCGTCGGCTACTAGAGGACCTAGGGTCTGCACCCATCGGACACGAGCCTACTCGGGGTGGGGCCAATTCCGGCCAGTCTCTCAAAGGCAAGTATGGTGTCTCAGCACAAGGGCTCAATCTCCCATTTCGCACTGTGATGTGACAATAAATCAAGGCATGTTTTTTTATTGTTTATGGTCAAACCATCGTTCCTGTCGGTTCAATTTATATATTATTCGCTGTCGTTCTCACAAATTTCTATTTTTTACTCCTAGTACTCAGCATTTTCACCACATAAAACGTTTCCGCGTTTATTCTCCTCCAGAGATATTGTCAGTATTCCTATGCGTTTATTGAACAGAATCTCAAGAACTATTCATTTTTTAGTAAATACCGTTGAACTAACAAGTTTATCTTTCCTACTAATTATCTTACTATATGCTCGTATTGTTTTTTGAAACTATGGTTTTTTAACCGTGTTCTCTCTCTATCTCTCTGTTTTACAAATAATAATACTATCTAGTTACTAATGGCTCTCTCTTCTATCAATACCTTCAGTCGTTTCCGTTTTTTATCTTTTTAGTTTTCAATAGTTTCACCGCATTTCTAATGGCACAACGCATACAGATTACTTTTGCCTTCTCTTGATTCTTCATGCCATTTTTTCAAATTTTCTAACCTTCCCCACGGGGACCGGTCGCCAATCAAAGAATCCAATCCTTAAAATGACGAACAATCACTGTTAAGTACACCAACTTAAAATGTACAATCTGGACGAAACCATCAGGTTCCCGCATCAAGTACCTCATAGCATATCACCATTTTTTAGAACTGTTACTGTTTGCATTGTATATAGTAACTATGCATTTTTATTCAGGTATACTCTGATTCAGAACAATACATACATACTAGTTGAAACTATGTTGAACAGTTCGAACAATTTTTGCTTCAAAAGCCGTTATCATATCAACTGGTGTTTTTAAGTTATTCGAGAGTTTGCTAATATTATAAAAGCAATCATCTTACAGAGCTAATTAACAATCATACCATTTTCTCCAATTTGAGTGCAAAGCGAAAGCATATAATATAGACTATTACTTCTGCAGATGCTTGACTATTTTAAACGGACAAAAAAGTTTTAACCGACTAGTGTAGTAGAGTTTTACGTGCATGTTAATTTTCAAACAGGATTTCTCGTCGACTCTGACTGCTTTAACTATTTTTGCCTATGACGCCAGCAAAAATCTGAGTAACACAATAACTACATACTGCTTGCTAGTACTACTCAAATGGGGACTTATCAATAAGGAATACTATTCAAAGAGCTGAGCAACATAGAAAGTTATAAATTGTATTCGTACAAAAAAAATTATACCGATATTACTGATGCATAGAAAAATTGGAACTGACCATTTTTAAACCAAGTTGAACTGTCAAAAAGAATACTTTTTTAATCTTGTACGAGGAATCCATGCATATCTATTTACATATTTTGAGAGGAAGGAAGAGAAACATACCTAACTAACTTATGATTTTTTCAAATGCGACACAAAAACAATTATCCTTTTTTCATTTACAGAAGCACAAATATACACACTTTTCGCAATGGTTCTAATATGGTTCTATTAAATGTTACATGTCGACAGGCTTACTGAAGAGAAAGTACAGTCATTTTGTAGAGAGTAGTTAGAAATGAATTTATAACAATAATAGTTTAACTAGTCATAAAATTGTTCCACACATATTTCGTCTCAAATGCAGTGCATTGACAATTTAGAAGGTAATACATTGATAGCAAAACAAAAAAGCTTTGTCGTCTACTCTGCATGTGTGTAAATAAATGCTTTTGACGCGCATGAGCTGTTCAGTTACCTTTCAGAGAGGTGGATGTTGTTTAAAAAAAACAGTTGAATAATATATGCATAGAGTTTATATTACATAAGGAAAGCCAGCGTTCATTATGTGGTCCGTTCCAATTTCAAGCAAATAGAGAGTAGAAGATGAGCCTTGCCCCACCCCGCCTGTAAAACAGTTCCTACTAGAACTGGAGCAGGTCCTCTACTAGCGCAGACTAAACTTATTTTAAAAACATATTCTAGCATGTTTTCTTGTAAAGATACCAAAGTGTCAATACGATTCATTCTTTGGTGATTTTTCTTTTATTTATGTCTAATTCAGAATGTAAATACCCTGCCAAGCCGGATTTTTTTACGTTTATGTAAGTACATACCATTTAAAAAACAATGATAGATGTACTCTCTTAAATTATCCATGTTGGTAGTGTGTCCAGTGCGGATGAATATCTTTGTTACTATCTTTAAGGAAAAAATAATAATATTGTCTTGCGGTTTTGTGAGAATTGTCGCGTGGCTACTTATCATTTAGCCACTGCCTCCATAGTTCACCACTCGCCATCGTTTTTGCTCTCTGCCGTCAATGGGACACTGTCCAAACAAAGATTTATAGTTTTAAATGACTGAAAAAATATAGTCATGTGAACAAGTTTGCGTCACTTGACATGTTAGCTAATGTCTGTCTGCCCCCTTGATGTTTTGTTACGTTTGCTCGGAGTTACATGTCGTTATATATAATCCGTTCGGAATATATTTTTCAGTTTGATTAACTTGTACCAAACACTTTACCATACAAATTGCCGGTGTGATGAAAGTATTATTGTATTTTGTACTGTAGGTAATACTTAGTGTTCTTTTGTTTATGTCCTCATCTATGTTAATTTCCATACTCTTTAAGTTTTCTCGACTGTCCTTATCAATTATTGTCGTTCGTTGTGATATCTCAACGGTTTCCAATGTCATGGTTTTTATTGTTATTGTTCTTTATGTTGTTGTTGAGCAATAAGTGTTTTTGAAAGAAAAAAAAAGTCCTATTAATAAACGCGTAAAAATGTTGAATGTTTCAGTAAGATTGTTGCACAAATCTTTCCGGTACAGGTCGAACCTATGAAAATGTGTAAATGGCAAAAAAAAAATTGTTTCTTTACTTCAAAATATGAGAAGATTGGAACAGTTTTACGTATAAAATTGTTTTTTTTTTGTCTTACTCTGTTTCAGATCCTTTTCTATATGCTTCGTTTGGTTGTTTCAAAAAGTAATACAAAATCCATTATCATCAACTTAGAAACAATTAGAATCAACACCGCACATAAGAGCCCACAAATCATGTCTAAAGCAAGCATAAATTTTCAAGCTAAAGTGCTAACCGAGTGGTCATGATTTCTAAAGAATTTTCCTCAAGATCGCCATGAACCTCATTAGATTTTATTGTGTACCGCCAGGGCAAACTCTTGCAAAGCAATGCTAATATCGATTCAAGTAACTACATCTAAGATAATTTTATTATGCTACAAGTATGTTTCGTGCCTTACTCACTTTGTTGTTGTAATTTATGGTAGCGAAACCCAGAAACACTACATTCCAGAAACGTAGATTTGTCCACATTTCAAATATTTTCTGGTTGCTCTTCTTTTTTTATTTCCTTTTTCTTTCTTTTTTTTGTCGAGCATAATCACGTCACACGTGTATCTTGATCAAGAACAGGCCTTAAATGTCTAAATTCTTTATCTTTCGAGCATTGACTACATCAAACATTTTGATGGATTTTGTTGTTAAAGCTGGTAGAGGTACTGGCCAAACAAAAGGGAGCCAAAGTATTTACTAAACTAGCCCAAAAATTCATTTTCGCACTCAATTTTGCGATTTTCTTTGCAGGGAGGAATATGAAAGGGATGTTATATTCCACGCGACGGAGAAACCGAAACAAAAAACTGCAGCTGAAATTTGTGACTAGTGAACAAAGTAGCGATGCTCTCTGTAGGCATGCATTTTTTAAAATTGAATGAGAGTGAGTATGGAGTACAGGTTGATCATTGATATGCAGAACAATAGAACAATACTTGACAGTATACAATTAGGTTAGCCTCTAGTACAATTTATTTTTCCGTGGTTTTCTCCAGGTTTGTTGTAGAGGATAAACACGAACAGTAATAGCATACTACAAGTCCTGGCGTAAAAATAAATAGTCTAAAAGAGAAACCCATCATTATACTCCAAAATACAAAACATTTTAAAAGTATAAAGTAAAATCGTTGCAGGATTTTTGTCATCAGAAGAAAAACAAACATTGTAGTAGCCAAATAGAAACTGCAGTAAAAACCAAAAAAAAAAAAAAAAAAAAAAAAACTCAACAGCAATATTCGTCTGGGGAAAAAAGTTGTTATCTAACAGTTATTTACAACTTGTAGCACATGAGATACAATAATAGAAGTGTAAATATACAAAATTGCACAGATTTCCTTAGCTTTCTCTAATGCTTCAGGTTGTAAACCTAAAAATGTTACTGGCAAACTGGAACATGTTACCCGATGCATACTATTTTCCAAAATTCCAATCGAACCCCCCAAAAAGAAAGGAAGAAAACATGTAACTTTTTATTTTTCATTATAAGTCCGTTTGGATGGACTGTTAATGTGTTCATACGGGATGAGTAGGTATGGGTTGTTTTAGGATATCTAGCTTGCTTGATAGTTATAGAGAAGAGGGCAATCACGACTGCACCGTGCACGACACAACACACACTAGGGAAATATATGGGATAATAAAATATTTTTGTACTTTTTATTTTAGTCAAATGTCGGTTTTGGCACTATTTGTCAACATGCTATTCAATGAGCAATATGATTATAGCTGCTCCAAAAGAAAAAAAAAACTGCTCGATTTTCTCGTACTTCCGGTTTTTTTGTTGTCTATTGGTTACCAATGAAAGAATAAGGGATATATTCTGAAATTTTTGTTTTTGATTGTTTTACCTAATGACTGCTGTCGAGCACGTACATGAGAAACTAACCATTGTACCGATTAGGAAATGGATTACAACACAGATGGAGTCATGAAAAGACACTAGCACTAGTCACTCAAACTATGGTTGCTCGGGAAAACTCTTTAAGCAAGAAAAAAGAAAAAAGGTACTAGATTTATGTATTATAGACTTGGTCTACTTAATAAAAAAACTATATTTTTAAAAAAGGAAACAAGTATTGACTATTATAATATCCACGTATCTTTACAGAAAAATGGGCTTGTTGTCAGATTTTTTAAAACGAGAAATCAAGTCCTTTTTTCTTTTTTTGAGTATTTTCTCTTGATTAATAATAAAAACCACAAAAGTTTGTCATTGGATAACTAAAACCATTAGAAATACAAGAAGGAAAAAAATGCAACAATGAACAAAAAGGATGAGTCATCAAAAGTAGATAGTAAAAAAATGGTTTAAAATATTTTAAAAACTATCCTTCAATATCAATTACATTTTAAAGAAAACTGCAAAAGTCTTCCCCAAAGCATTATTGTGAAAGGTTTTCGTGTTGGAATGGAGGCTGTTAATTTTTCTGAGAATATATTTTTAAAAATACATTAAGGGAAAAGAGCTGGCAGATTATTATCTTATGCTAAAAAACAAGATGGTTTTATTATTTCTTCTTTATTAAAGATACGCACAACCACAAAAAATAAAATAAACAAGTTAAATTTCAAAACTTTCCCTTGGCCCATAGAACTGGAGATAGGAGTGAAAGCAGGACAGTTCCCTGTAACAAAATGTGATACAAAAACTTGCTCTTCAGTATTCTAACAAAGTCATCGCCTCTTTTCATTAATTTTTGTTTGGAAATGTCCAGGCAAGCTTACAGAAGAAAAAAAAAACTCTACTAAATTTTGCCAAAGAATCTGTTCAATTTGACTCATTGAATTTTGTTGTAGCAAAACCCATTCAAGTTTAGAGGGAACAACAGCTCCTCCATGATATCACAACGAAACAAGTGCGTATTTGAGCAGAACTTTATTATGCCAGTTATACGTATGGAAATTTGTCTGTTAGTATGTTCACTTAAAAGCGTCGACAAAAACTTACGTAGTGAGTCACCCTTACTGTTATATTATGAGATCCATTGACAATTGACCCATCATCTTACTTAAATACTGAGCTACCGGCCGCCATGTTAAAAAGCCTCAGATTTTTCATGTGAAAATGTTGCCCTTAAAAAATATTAACAGGCTACTACTACTACTACTACTGATGCATCTCTACTTCATGTCTTGCTAAATATTTCTACCGATCGCTGATCTTCACAGTTTTCAAGCAAATATATTTATACCACGACACACACCACGAAGAAAAAAATAACTCACAATTTGTCTTAAAACATTTTTCGCTTTTCCATAACAGTGTTACATAATTATATACCTACCATAAAGAAAAGAGTAAATTAAAGTTAAACACATACAACTAGGGTGTATAACACTGAAGCAAGTAAAAATTGTGCGATTTTTATCGTCACGGCCAAAAAATCGACAATTGTAGGGCTGTTGATGAGGATGACATAATTTTGATGATAAAAGCTAACTGGTTATCAGCCGGGTGCATGAATGGAGCGACGATAGTTCAGATTTTTTTTTTTTTTTTTTTTTTTTTTTGGGGATTTTGTGACTTCAGACAGGTTGTACAGACTATGTACAGGTTAAAAAAGGTTATCGAACAAAAGAAACAGTGGTACAGTTGTGAGTTTATTTATTCATAACAGATTTACATGCGTCGTACTCATCAGGAAAAAAAATTATGGATTTGAAATTGGTTCTCCGTTATAAAAACCGGAAAAAAACTGCTATACTGCATACAAATAACTAACTATATTTGTGTTATCATTACGATATATTAAGATAAATATGTTGATGCATAATGAATATTATATACAATGCAGCAAAAGCAAACCATTGTATAAATTATGTAATAATCTCTCATTGTTATCGTTGTGGGTCTACATAGCTGCTATCTTAAGGCATTTTCTCTTCAAACCTAGAACAATATTCGATAAGATACTATAAATTTAGGAACAAAATAGAATTTAATATTAATTTAATGAGAAAAAAAATCTGGTTAAGGTGTTGCATGTCATTATATATCTACAACTATTTGAGAAAAAACAATGCAAATACTATTATATAATTAATATTACTATAAATTAATTGACTTCTGGCATATAAAGACCTGATACTTATTTCATATTTGAGAAGAAGAAAAAAAATAATACAGTCATGATGATTATTAAAAGGGATTCCTATTTCAAAGAATATTTCACAGCCGTTTATCTCATTATTTCATACCGATGAATCCGTTGACAGTTTTCTTCGTTGGGTTTCCACGCATAAACTTTTCACAGAATTTTCTTTAGTCCAGGCGACGAATCACATACTTGGCTACCTGTCAGATTAGGGAGGTGTCTCTCATTCTCACCAACCGACAATCCAAACATCCTGTTTTCTTTTTATAAAGAAACTAACTTCTTCTTTCTCTGTTTCTTAACCAATTAGTTGTTTACCCTTCTTATCGTTGTGTACTTTATGTGTGCTCTTTTCACGTTGTGTTTGCTCACTGGAAAAAAATAATAAAATAAAACAAGACACAAACTCTTCTTCCAACTTCCTCTTCTTCTCGTTTCTGATAAATCTGTTTTTGGATGTGCTGTCTCCACTTTCTCTTCTTCTTTATCTTTTGTGTACCAAAAAACGATGTATGGCATAATAATGTTGTTTCTCTTGGTATAACTCTTTCTCTCAGTGTTAATTATTACATACTCTAAAGATGAACTTGTTGTCTTATCTGTGCTTCCTGACGCTTTCAGTGGCTTCGTAGTACAGTTTCATTGTTTGAGAAAGGAAAAATCATTGTGTAATGCTCATGTAGTTTTGCAAGTTGCTGTGGGAAGACTGAAGTTTACTGTTGTAGGTAGGTCAACTCGAAATGCTCAAACAGAAGGGATGGAGACTGTCAACCGTCCACAGTTGAAATCTCGTCATGGCGGAAGAGACTCATATAATTCAGCTCAAATGGGTACAGGTAGCTCATCATCACACGCTCAAAGGGAGCCACCACCAGTCACACAATGGGACTCATCGTCTCCAGCAAGCAGCAATCCGCCTAGTAGACGATCCTCGAGATCAAGAAGTCTTGCCTCAGTAGCCTCTGCTGGAGAAACGTCCGGAGCTCCAGAAAAAAACCAGACGACAAGCCAGCGGCAACCACAGATGCATAGAAAAAACCAAGTAAGAAAATTTTCTTGTGTTTAACTTTTAAAAAGCATGATAATGACACCTAAGGAAAACTGTCTGCAGCATTTACATGGCCAGGAGATAAATATATATACATGTATACGCTGCGATGTTTTACAGGGCGACCCAAGTGCTCCCCTTCGGAAGAAATATGCATATCCGGTGAAAGCGTTTTGGCTCTGCAGGGATCCATCCGATCGATCTCTAGGTGGAAATGGTGTTGGGATGAGAGTTGTAGGAGGTAAAGAATTGCCAGACTCTGGGGGGAAACTGGCAGCATACGTTACCAGAGTTTTTCCGGGAGGAGTTGTTGAAAAGATGGGGGAAATCAGCGAAGGTCTGTTTTATCAGTACTTTCTAATGCAGTCTAGTTGTAGCTCAGCTAAAAATACTTCTAAGCTACAATATTCTCTTTGATTAAAATATATAACCGTCATACTCTTCATCGTGTTTTGTAGGGGACGTGGTCGTGGAATGGGCTGGGGAGTCGTTGGAAAATAAAACGTTCGAACGCGTCAATGCGATTCTCGAATCCACTTTGGACAAGAGTGAATTTGAAATTGTTATTCGTAGGTAAGTTTCCACGGATGGAAAATGTCTGCCAATGTTTCCCTGACCTGTGACAAATTTAATTGTACATTTTGTTTCTCGTTTTACTTTTTCCTGGTAAAGGGACTTCAGTTATTCTGACAGTAAAACGGAGATGCTTGGCGACACGTTACAAGAGTATTTCAGCCGACGACAAAGTGACGGTGGCACTGATTTGGCGAGTGTAGTAACCGACTCACAATCCATTTGCATGGCACAGCAGGACACCACAGACGACAATGAGAGCGACAAAAGTAGGCACGCCGATGGTACTTACTCATCCTCATGTACACTTGCCTCCGAAGGGGTCCCAGTGGCAGGCCGCGTGAGGTCATCCATCGCAAATATGAATCAAGCAGTGCAAGGTAAAGACATGGTTTAACTAACTCAGAAAAAAAGTAATTTCTCAGGCACAGCAGCAAAGCAAGAAAAAGTGGAAAATGTAATACTCTGGTAAAATGACAGCGCACAGAGCTAAATATTTTTTACAACGTAATTTGTGAACACACTTTCATCTGCATCCCATGCATATTTGTATGTACATACAAAGAAAACGTAATTTTCCCGGAAACGGCGTCAGTGCCGACCAACTCATAAAACCCCAGAGTCCAATGTAGAATTTTTGATTGTAAAGTAAATAAATTTGACAAAGTAACGTTTGCATTCAAATTTTTAATTGTACATAGATGAAGAAGAGGATGACAAAGTAGATGAAACTCATGAGCACCTGTTTTCGTCAATGGCGACAAGTGCAGTTTACCAGTCCGCTTTGTGTGTAGACGACGTTCCGCTCAGAAAACGAAGTCATCGCTATTCTTCCATGGAACGAGAAAAACCAGGTCGTGCTGTTATTCTGAGACAGCCAAGGTCTTCTTTGGGTTCCCAGATAATTTTTGAGAGTCAGGATAGGCGGAGCTTAGATAAGTCAATGCTAGAATCGTGTCAGATAAGCACTGAAAAGCAGAGAGCGAGGAGAAAGGCAACCGGCCACGTGCATTTGCAAATATGCCACGATCCAAAAGCAAGTATTTTGTATGTAACCGTGCTCAAGGCAAAACTGTCAAAGGCGCTCAACGAGGACGGTACTGATCACGTTCCAGTTGACCCCTATCTCGTCTGCAATATTTTGCCAGAGCGAGTTGCTGATAACCAGAGGAGAACTCGACGCGTTTCCATGTGCTCCGAACCCGAGTTTCACCAAACCATGGTGTATCCATGCATAAATAGTCAGGATTTGAGTGGGAAGCTATTGGAGGTGTGTGCCTGGAATTATTCTCCAATAGGCGAGGACAAACTGTTCGGAAAAGTTATCCTACCGTTGTCAGGTGACGATTTAATGTAATCCTTAAAAGCTCCTTTGTCAAGTGCCGTATGTACATACAAAACATGCTTGCATCCTGCTTGCCATGCACAACCCGACATCTTAAGTCGCATGACCCCTCAAGCCTACATTCTTGTCTTTGGCAAAGAAAAAAAAATCCAATTGGTGAATGGAACAGTGTGTCAGCTTGTTGTTCACGTGGTTGTCAATAATTTGCCGTTATTTTAAAAAATCAAATTAGTTTTGCACATTCTTCCACAATTAAGGTACCGATGTAGAATAATTTTTGTTTTCTTGTTTGCAGAAGAGGGAGTCCTTGATGAGCAGCCACATTCCTACCCGCTAGGGCTAGACGACAAGCCTTACCGCAAGAGGGGCAGTAGCGTGACGACCATAAGTGCGACAGGGACGCGATCGCGATCTTGCTCTGCCAACGAAATCAGTGACTCACAGGCACACTGTCTCGGTACAGTCGCAAAGTGCCCCTTGTCCTCACGCTTCTCCCTTTCAGGTACGTCCACACCACCCTAGCCGTGTTCCATTAGTCCACCTTGTTTTTTTAGATTACACTCTCGACATCCTTTCAAAGTCGCTTTCCACCGCCACCATTGACATCTGAGCAGTTGCATCAACTGTAAAACCACGTACATCTAGCCACACAATGACTTATTATACAAGCAATTACTCAATTACCCGTCCTTACTACTATGGATAGACAGTCTAAAGACAATTTTGGGCAGCGGAAATATAATACGAGGGGTGATGTTTCAGTATCCTTAGGTTAAGTTGCGTATATAATAATCTCTCTACCTCTCGTGCGGCAATGATGAAAAAAGTATACTGTCCTCTTTACTTTCTATCTTGGTGGAATTTGGCAGGAGGGATACACGACAAAATCAAAATGGGAAAGCTGTCTATCTTAACACCAGGAGCAGTCTCATCATCTTCCACCTCATTCCCTACAGACTGCCATGGCACGTTCTGTACCATCTTATAATATCCTAGCATAGCTTATCTACATGTTGTATGGTTCCTCAGGTTCAAGGTAAAAATCTAATTATGAAATGTCACAATCGCAAAATACACTCATACTCGTCGCGTAGCAACTCAATGGATTCAAAACATACGTACCTGTTTAGGTTAAATTAGAAACTATTAACTCAATCAGTATTAGAAAACTTGGTATTATAAAGGCTAATTTCAGTCACAGTGTAGTCTAGGCTCATATTCCTAACGGGATTGTGTGTATACAGACAAAAAATTACTCATTTGTAAAATTTTTGCTGAAAATGTGGGCCAAGGCAAGAAGAGAGTATGGTTTGATAAGAAATTTTTCTCTCAAATGCGTTTTATTGTCTTTATACCAGTTATTTTTTTATAAATATCTGTGAAAAACTGCGATTATCTACACGTTTTTTATGAAATAAATGAAAGTTTTAAAAACATCTTCGGCACAATTACCCTGAGCAGTTGAATCTTAGAATGAGAAAGTTTTAAAAAAAATGGAAGCATACTTTTCCGTTGGCACTTGAAACTAATGCTTTGTCTATTAATAAGTTTTGTATGTGTTGTGGAAGCGAGGATGGGTGGATGGTCTCCAGTGGTGGTGACACATTACTTTTCCATAGGCACGCCTTGTAATGAGACAACTGAGAGAGGGAGAGATTGCGCGTATTTATGAATGACGCGTGTGTGGGAACTCTTATTCCCATTAAATTAATTGATAGTAGTTAAAAAATTTCATTCTAAGGAATAGAAAATTGTCTGGAAATAGTTTCATGAATCATAATGTTTTTTATGGGCAACTTAATGAATCAGGTGGATATCTATTCATACGGTGTAAGATGGGCACGGAACTACATCAAAAAACTATGAAGAATATAATGAAAAGAATGTGGTGCTATTTCTCGATGCTCGGCATATTTTTTGGTAATAGATAAATTGTAATGGAGAAGCAGTTGGAACATTAGGAGAATGGTATTTTTTTCTTGTTCTGGTATCTTCGGACAGAAGTGAAAACCCTTACCCTTATTTTATTATTCTCTATGAATACAAAAAAAAACTTTCTCCTCAAATTGTACACTTCCAGTATCTTTGAAAGCCATAGTTACCACGTATTTGCACACACATTTGGGAGTAAAAGTAAACGTGCACGACGAGTTTTTTTTCTCTCTCTCTTTCAAACTGTCTACAAAAATAGTGGTACTTGCGGGAGATGTTTTGTGGTACACGAGATTGCGATATGATCAGGAACACGCTTGTTATTTTGCATGAGGATCTCTGGGTTTTCATAAGCCAAACATTTCCCGTGGTCTCACGAACAGTAATATTTTAAGTTTTTATCGGGAAGCCTCTAGCAATTTTTTCTTTTCGTCTCCATGCTGGCTCGTCTCAAAATCGTCAACTATTGGAAATGTACAACTGGGGAGAAAAAAAAAGTTGATTCCAATCCGATTTCAGTTATTCTACTTTCATTTTTACTTTCACATGGGAAAAAAGTTTCACGTTTTGTCTTGTCTTGTTTTGTATAGCTATATAGCCTGCATAAAATGATAGACTGGATGTATAGTGGATCCATACTTGTTTTTGTTAAAAATGCTTTCACTTTTTTTTGGTAGACCTTCCTACCTAACTGGGAATCTAAGCTGTTATTATATTAGACTTTTTTTCGTCTATCTCCGTTTCTATTATGCAAACATACTTGCCAAGTGAACTTGTAAAATAAAATATCCGTAGGGAGCTATTAAAAGTACTCATGTTCTCTGTGTTCAGTACTTGCGGTCCCTTGTTTCTTGGCTGGGGCTACTGAAGACTTCATGTGCAACGTTCAACGTTAGAAATAACATGATCATCTTGTTCAACTTTCTATTCATACGTTTTTTTACCGTGAGAACATCACTACTCATAGCCACTTTTGCATCGTGAGTGAGAATACAAAAATAAACTGTGCAGTTCCATGGAATAGACGAAGGCCAAAATTCAAAAACAAAAATTTCGCTTGTTTAGTGCGCAATTTGACAAGAAACGTGAGTCTAGGTAATTTTTGAATTTTAATTGGAGCTAAATACGGGGCTCTAAATTGGTCCTAATTTACACTCATGCCTCTCGATAAGACTTTATAAAAGATGCTCCCAAGTTGGAAAGACAGTTTTGTGTCATTAGTGACAGAAAGTTGGTTTACCTAGCTCTGTTTGTAATATTTACGGAGAAAATATGAACAATGTTAAGCTTCAATTTGCTCAAAAACTTGGCCCGGAACACGCAACTTTGCACTGTAAACATACTGTTTTCCTCTTATATGAAATTATCAACTCATTTCTCATTACAATTCAGATTCCTCCGAGATTGCACGCCTTTTGTGTGCATTCTCAGAAATACAATGTACAGCTTGACTCACATTATCTTGAACTGTTTCTCAGAAAGGATTCCGACTCTCTTTCTCTCTCGGTTAGTATAAGTTTTTTTTTCTACAATTTAACGGTGCATCTTGTAAGGATTATGACAGTGATAAGAGACAAGATCTCTCATCATTAGTATCATCTATCATAATTTATTTTTGTCGGAGAAGAATAGCCGTACAATGATGACGAGAGTATCCATGCTTATTTATCAATTTTCGGAGCTCTGTCCGCGTTTTTAGATCATATATTAAGATGCATAATAGCATACATAATCTTTTCCTGCAATTATCTGTATAACAATGTGCATTTCAAGGATTCTCTGATCGTCTACCTTTTTTTTCATGTCTTTTCAACAAAGTCCAATTTATTTTCCAGATCATAAAACCATGAAATTGAATTCATTTTGAGCAGGCAAGTTTAATCAACCTTGCAAGATGCTAGGCTATCCATCTCCATATGAACGAAATATAATGTTTATACTCAGTTATCTCTTGTGATATTTTCCCTCAAAATCTATGCTACATTTTTGGCAGACTCTTTGCAACAATAAGTGCACAGTCGTAGCGTCTACCACCACCACACCTATTCTACATTGCAGAATGGAATAACTCCAATCTTATAATTTCATTGTGAAAGATCTCGTCCATTTATCCTGTGTCCCCAGCCAGCCGAGCAGTTATGTAGAGCATGAGAAAGGATTTGTACAAGTTCACGGGAAATGATAAGGAAGCACCAGCAAAGATAGCACATTTCCCCTCTTCTAGTCAGCTAAACTTTATTCAGATTTTTAATGAAACGTCATAGCCCATGGGTCAATTTACTACTCCACAATGGAAACTCGGTAGCTACATATATTTTTTTTGCTAGGGAAAAAATCTGCGTAGTGAAAAAACATCATGTTTTCCACGTGACTAGAAGGGATTACATGGGATTTCTTTTTTAAAAAGACCACGCACAAAACAAGCTCGCGAACAAGCTAAAAGAAAAGCATGTATATCATAGTTGATAGATGATATGATAGGTACATTTACTTTTAAAAACTGATCCTGACTTAGAGGTAAATACATTAGATTAACTTTACATGACCATACCAAAACCTATTCTCAGTCCCGGGGTCAATTGCTGGTCAACTTGTGTCTTGAACAGTGAAATGAAACTTGTTCAATCCATGTTCTTCTCAGTATATAAATATTGAGTAAACTTACTTAGATGTGTTCATTTAGGATTTATATATAACAAATAAATGTTCAATTAAAATTGCGTCGGTAGGTTACCTTTAACTGCTCCATTTTAGCCGTGTTACTTATCATCTCTGACTTGTGTCCATATAAGCAACCTGTGAAAAATAAACTTGTAAGTAGAAGCCCGTGAAGAAATGTATTTAACATAGCATATCTGGAATATAACTATGTGCTAATTGTATGGATATTGTTATAGACAGACGATTATATTATACAATAACTCTTGCAAAATTCTACTGTATACGTACATTATAATATTTGTAAAGGAAATTAAATGAGTTTATGAGACAATCAAAAGAAAAATACCGAAATTCTGAAAATATCATTTTCATTCGCAGGCATGCTAAATTGTAAAACACATAAAATTGGTTAATCATTATTTCCAAAGTTTCTTTTTTATTTTCCTTGGTTCCATAGAAAAATGATTTTAGTGTCAAACAAAGGAACCAACATCCTGCAATTATGGTTTCTCTAAGCCTTACCTAATTACTCGGCCTTTTGCCAGTTTCAAATAATTAATATGTATGCAGCAGAGCTACAATTTCTTATGTAGACATCGAAAAGAGTTTAGCGCCAGGCACCTGGATCCACAAAGTCTTTTAGGAATGTGAAAGAATAAAGTTTGGTTGCCACCACTATCACGATAAAAAAAATGAAAAGACACTTTGGGAACAGTGGGGAAAAGCAGTTATACTACAGTGAGCGCCGGATATGGTGAAAATGTATAGCCTCGCCTATTAACTGTCTTTCTCCACATTTGCATTTTATTGTCTTAACTTGGCAAAATAAAAAAGTGCGTAAAGGTAAACAGGGGAGAGGTTAGAGCCTAGAACACGGCTGGAAAGCCTTTTTCATTCTATAATCAATGGAAATTACAACTTCGAGTGGTGCATTGATGACGACGATAATATGCGGTAGCCTGAGAGCTTATGGTCCTACGCCTGAGCGTTTTTATGGAGAAGGGCGAAAATATAAAACAGGTTTATTCTGGAAACGAACATGAAGGGCTTTGAGGAGGATAAAAACGGGATGGAGTAGGAGTTTTTTTTTTTTTTTGTTTTACTGGAACAGAGTCAACCTCTGGATACATGTCGAAGCTGTACAACTACTTTCTCCTGGAAAGCTGGAACACACAAGGTATTAATAAAAACAAAATAGTTAGTGAGCACCTGGTGCAACTTGTATCGTTTTTATAACTTTTCCCACCTTCCTCGACACGTTTTCCCAGTGTTTGCATTTCTCTGGACACCCATTTTTGGTGTTGCAATAGTTCAAAAAATATGAAAATAGAAACTAGTCGGGTACCAAAGGAAGCACTACCAGAGACGGAATT
Source organism: Akabosia matsudoensis (assembly GCA_019593645.1). Lineage (NCBI taxonomy): Eukaryota > Metazoa > Arthropoda > Collembola > Entomobryomorpha > Paronellidae > Akabosia > Akabosia matsudoensis. The sequence goes on along the minus strand of VICI01000086.1, from coordinate 21,452 downwards.
TCTCTCGATGCTGCTGCTCAAACAATTGAGGCTGATTTTTCTTTCTTTTTCTTCGATAGAAAGCAAAATCATAAAAATGTAAACAGCCATGGTTCAGCACTATTTGGAAGCGTCCATGGAATAAAGTTTTACAAGATTTTCCATAGCTGTTTATATATAGGTTTTCGTTTAATTTTCGCTTTAAAAAAAAAAGAATAATATTTTAAATAAAATAATCAGGAGTCAGACCTGATGATCAAATCCGGCTGGATGTGACCTTGATGGGCGATTGCAGAACGTTGCAGTCATGAATATCCATACTTTCATCTAGAACACACGAGTCGGCGTGATGAGTGAGGACAATTCATCTCAACAATCAAGTTACTTTTATGATGTCCTTGCGTCATCATATTCCCCTGACAACTCCTTTTTACTCGACACAGACCTAAGTTTTCCATGCTAGATTTCGTAATATCATTCCTTCTTTTCTTATTTAAACAGTGACAAGGAAATAAATAAGGCTCGTCACTAGATAAGCGATTTCATGATCAAATATATCATTAAGGCAGCTTTTTTATTCTCTATGGACCATATATATAGAACGCAAAAAAAGAACGCTTGTTTACATAGATGCTTTGCATCATCTCCCACCCCAGAAGCGTCTCTGTCCTACGCCCAATTCATATAAAATCTTTTGCAACTTTCATTTTTATTTGCATCATCCATGGTATACTCCTGCCCTAGCATCATCTCTTAACACTTTTGACCTTGAGTGACATTTCAAGCGAGAGTCCAAGTTCGTAGGTCCCATGGCGAAAAACCGACTGTAAATGCATTAAAATCATGCACTAAACTGCGTTCGTATCTCGTTGTACTCATTTAGCCTTCATGAAACTCAAATGTATATATCCTGTTCTTGCGTCCCTCCAAAATACTCCTTCCCGTACAAAAAAAGGTTACGAAATCAAAGTAATTCCTTGATAATTCATGCATCCCTATTTGTAATCAAATTAAAAAAAAATCAAAAACATTATCATGACGTAACCTGCATTGATAACATTTGTTTAACTTATCGGTTTCCTCCATGTCGCTGCTGCTGCACTGCTTTTACAAAATAAAAAAATATCTATGTGTGTGCTTCTCAGGGTCAACAAGTGTATCATCGTCATCCTCCTCCTCTTTTCCGATGCTGTAAAAATGCAGATAATGCTACTGGTAAGACGCATTTACAAGTTTTTTTGGCCTGCACAGCAAGAAAAAAAAAGGTCTTCACATGTTTACACTCTGTAACAACTTGTGTGTTTTTGGTGGGCTTCGTGTTTATCTGCTGCTGCTTGCTGCCTTGCAAGATTGTTTTTTTTGTTGGGAATCTTAGATAGTTATGTAATTAGAGATATTATTTTAAACTAAGAGTTTAACGTACATTTAAAGCTTTGCGTGTTAGTTTTATGCTGTGCGAAGGGCAGGACAAGGCTCACCAGATTTTTTACTTCCTTCAAATTCAAGTTCACGCAACCGCCGGCTAGTGGTCTTTTTCAGTTAAATGTTTGGCAGCGGTATGCGGATGATAAGCATTAGTCATCTGTGACGTGGCGGCGTTTTGGTTGGAGTGACGAAACAAAAACACGCGAGCTCGCGAGCAACTTTTTTTCTGTGAATATTTTTTTTTTGTTACGGACAAGGACTAGCCTCGTGGACCGGCGTGTTTTGCGTACCGGCGTCAGTAATAAGTACAAAATATGCCCAGTGGCAATTAATTGATTACTGTTAAGTGTCTGAATTGATTTAATCCCGGGGAAGTCATGAGCAACTCGAGATCGGCTGCTGTGGGGAAGGAGTCAACAACAGACTCGAACGGAAATCGGAGTCCAATCGGCGACAGGATTAAAACGTGAGTTAAACAACAAACAAGACGTTTGTCTACATTCAACAATTTAATTAAGTCAACTACGCGAACAAGAAAACTACGTTTTGTAACCTATTCACTATTTTTCTTTTTGTGAGGTTTGTGTTTTTTTTTCACTGCAGAATATTATTTTGTTTACCCTGTTTGGAATCAATCCCTTGTTGAGAGGGCAACTGCAATCGCAATCCTCTAATTGCTGTCCATATTTGACAGGTGAACCAACTAAATCTGACAGATAGACAGAAAATCATTGAATTGAACTGCTAACACAAAAGATAAGCTTCTCTGGAGCTTTGCAAAGTACACAAAAATAAAATCAGCAACACGGCCAACGTACAACGTATCAAGTTCCGCAAACGAAACTCTGTAAAAAAACTGCTATTTTCAACTGGTTGCTCCGATAGATTTGAAAGAGTAAATCTTTCACATAAATATAAATGGGAATGATGTAGTGTTCCTATAACGAACAAGGACGTAACGTGAGAAAACTCTAAAAGACTCTGTTTTCTTCGGAGTTTTTATTGTTTATTTTCTTCTTCGTCTCTCTCGAATCCCTGTCGATACGGAAATGAAACGTCAAAAAACGCCAATGAAAAAAATTATGTTCACCGTTTGCCCCTTAATTTTTTTTTCGTGGGCGAATAAAAATGTAAAACTGCCAAGTGTAGACTATGCTGTTAGGGAATTGTCAAGGTTCATTGTAGAAAACCTTTTCGTCATTGATTTAATGTCTTTTCATTATATTTTTTTAGGAGCTTGCAAAAGAGCCGGAAAGTTTTTGGCGTAGAGTTTGCCCCGCTGGACATTCCGTGGGAACGGCGGATGCAAACGCTCGCCGTCACCTCATGGATTGCTACATTTTTCCTCATGGGGCCAGCCAGCCTCGTCTTTCTCGTGTATCTGTTGGTGTACACACGCTTCTGGAGTGTCTCCATTTTATACCTGACTTGGTTCCTCTACGACATGGAGACTTGCAACAAAGGAGGTCGAAGGTAACGAAAAAGATCCATACACAGCTTCCTACTATTTTTTTATATGTATTCCCCGAATGAGACAAAAAATATGTCGTTAGAAGAAAACAATAAAGTGTCACAAATGACGGTTCGATGGGGAATACAGAAGAAAATGAAGATGGAAAACGTGACCGAGCCTTGCCTAAAGGACGATTCCAGGCTTCCCTTCATATTTTTTACGAGTATTTAAAAAAAGACATTTAACACTACCTTGTACATTATATCTTCGCCTTCACGGTCACCTTGTACATTTCTGCCACTTGTGTGTCAGTGTCAATCCTTTTTTCCAAGACTTTGAACACGTTTTGTTCGACTTGACGGTGTAATTTTAGAGAAAGGTTTTTTGTGTCACAACGATAAAAAAAAAGTACAAGAAATCTGCATAAAAAATGCTTTCCCCTTTCATTTATGTGTTTTACAAGTATGCCAGTAGAAATAAGAAGCTTTTACATGACTCTTCATTTTAACGTTTATTAAAATTTACAACTCTCTCTCTCTTTTCTGGAAGCTGTACAAAAAGTAGACGTTTCTTGCTAATGAACTGAATAATGCGGAGGAGTTTTTAAGAACGAAGAGCAGCTTTCTCATAAACTATTCATCAAGTTGGGCTCTCCTGTTGTTGACTGGCTCCCACCTGCTTCCTGTTCAACCAGCCCACGAAACAGTAGATAAAATAGACAGGCAGAATTGTTGTGTTTTTTTTTGTAAAAATCTGTTCCTTTTTTGTAACCGTAACTAGTCAAGGAATGGAGAAAGTCGTCTAGGCTTTTGAAATAAGACCTGTTTTTGAAGAAATAAGAAAAAGAAATGAATGAGTGGAGTTATTATTATTTTTTCGTTTTCTGCAGTTGGCAGTGGGTCCGGAAATGGCGACTCTGGCAACGGTATTGCGCCTACTTCCCAATTCGACTGGTGAAAACTGACGAGCTGGATCCAAAGCGGAACTACCTGTTTGGCTGTCATCCTCATGGAATCCTGTGTAGCGGAGCTTTTGGAAATTTTGCCACGGAAGGAAACAATGTCAGTCGTGTTTTCCCTGGGATAAAACCTCACTTGTTGACACTCGAAGGACATTATCTCTTCCCGTTTTATCGAGAATACCTCATGTGTTCAGGCAACAAAAGATAATAAAATTATAACATTTGGTAGTGTCCTAATAATTGCTGAATCGAAGAGCTCATAGACCTGATTTTTTAAATATATTGTATATACTTAAGGCTGTCTCATTTAGGAAGGAAATGAAGCGAAGGCTGTCATTAAATTGAATTGAGCTTCGTTCGTAGTAATGTCATGAGCAGGACTAAAACTCGATGGAAGTATATTACCCATTTCTTTTATTTTTTTTTCGTCCTCAGGATCCTGTTCTGCCAGCAAAGAGAGCATAAATTATTTACTAAGTCATCCTGAGGGTGGTCATGCTTGTGTTATTGTTGTTGGTGGAGCCCCCGAGAGTCTTGACTCACATCCTGGTTCTTACACGGTCCAGCTCAAAAAAAGGAAAGGATTCATTAAAATGGCACTCCGACATGGGTGAGTTTACAAGTCCACTTTTGTTCACCGTGTAATATATTTTATGGACACTTGAGTAGATACGTGTTATGACGAGGATAGATTGTATGCTGACATTGTGCAAATGGCAGATATTTAACCGTCCAGGAAAATGGCAAACGCCCGCGGTAATTACTTTGCTGACCTCTTCATATTTTTATTGCTATCATAGGGCATCTATAGTTCCTGTCTTTTCCTTTGGCGAGACGGACATTTACGACCAAGTCCCTAACCCTGAAGGATCTCTTCTGCGTCGAATTCAAAATAAAGCTCAGGCTGTGCTTGGCCTGGCACCGTGCGTTTTCCGAGGTCGGGGAATATTCCAGTATACCTGGGGCCTTGTCCCACAGCGACGTCCCATTACAACTGTTGGTAAGTCACACCCTTTTGTCCTCTCTTACAAACAATCTTTATAAGTTAGTCGATCGACCTGGTATTTTTTTTTTCTCAAGAGAAAGCCATTTTTTGATATATGTCCCACCTTATCCTCCCATTTATAAAGCCGATGGAAGTATTCACTTCGAAATTGCAATCTAAATCATTCACGGCCAATTGCTTTCATAGTCCCTCTCTTTTCTTCACTTTCGCCAATAGAACAAATTATGTGTGTAGTCTTTTCTCTTTTTATGTGTTTTTATACCTATGTAATACTTGATCTTGTACATTTTTGCTGGTAAGACGGCACCAATATGCTAGCATAACGCTCACATTTTTCGCTCTTTTTTTCCAGTCGGCTCACCTATTCACTTGGACAAAGTTGAAAGCCCAAGCCAAGAGGAAATTGATGCCATCCATAAAAAATACGTTGATTCCCTTGTACAACTTTTTTACACTCATCGAGACAAGTATGCAGATCCACAAGCGGAACTTACCGTGCTTTGAGACATCGTAGAGGATTTTTTTTAGAATAAAAAGTATACGTTACTCTTCCCTCGCCTTTGTGGATGCCTCCAAGTTGATTCGTTTTTATTTTCTTCTATATTGTCAGAGAACTATAGACTGATGGATTCACGGTAAATGACTCTGACTGAGGTGATCTATGTCATGCAAATGTATATCAGATAGGTTCTATAATTCCGCGTTATCCCACAAAAAAAAATTAATCTGACATTTTTTCATAGTATTTTTCTTTATGGGAATGATATTTTTTATTTTCAATTATATTTTGTTTCCTGTACAACTCCCATCATTTCTTATGCACGCCGCTCCTGGCAGCTCGGATTTATCAAAATAAATGTAATCTAGAGCCATGCTTTTTTTGTAGACTGGGTGTATTTAATTCCTCCATTACTTACTTGATTACTTTTTTTTGTGTGTCGTCATTGAGCTATTTAATTTATACGTATAAAAAATCATGTTTTATAGGCAATCAAAAGTAATCGAGCTGAAAAATGTTGACGAATGAAACGGAATGAACTTAACAAGAAATAAAGTTATTTAAATTTTTTAAAAAAATAGAAAAGGCGAATAAAAGTTTGCTCTTTAATTTATTCAAAACCTATTACTAAGCACTTTTGAAAGAAAAGAGGATACCTTAAACGACATTATAAAAAAAGGCTGTTGGAGAAATGACGAGAAACCGTTCAGAAAATGGTAGTCATTTTCAGACGGGGATACAGTGAATAAAAGGCTGCCAACTGGAAAAGATGTCATGGAGACTCGGACTTTTTTCTTTAAAGCTGTAAATGGCCCCATCGAAAAAAGAAATAAAAACAGAGGCAAAGAACAACACAAAAAACACCCAAGTTGAATAGTCAATGAATAATAAAAAAAGAAAGGCAAACAGCAACCATTTTTCATCTCATCTTCTTTTTTTCTCCATTCTTGAGACTTCTTTTCAGACCGGATTCAGCATCAATTTTGTTGCCAGTGTTTGCGAACGAGAATTCACGTTGAGACCTCAGAATCGTCTCCTCTGAAGATTTTGAAAAGCAGGGGCAAATTGATTTAGCTTCTCTCTCGCTCTCTTTCTCTCTAGAGATCTACTTTCATGTAGCTGGGAAAGTTGACTAGAAAGTTGCTACCACGACGAGGGAAACAGGAAAGTATATTGTTTTCCTTTTTTTCACTTATTCTCAGGACAAGAAAAACACTTGTTTTCCCTAAATAACTGATAGAATACTCTAGACATTCACCGAATGGTGTATTCCCCTTGCAACGAAAAAATTGTCGACAAAGTTATTATTCAGAGCAGAGTTCACATGGTCACAAAAAATGAAATCTTGTCAATTTATCTGTCCAAAAATATGATGACACATAGACAAAGTTTGAAAAAATATATCTATCATTATAGTTGAGCGACTTTTTACCTTGTTTTCATATTTTGAACGTGTCAAGTGAAAGCAGCAGTCTCTTTCATTCATCTTTTCAAGCTACCGTGTCAACATGCAAACACATGTGTGATGGGACTTGGGCTCAATTTTTCCCTCTTTTTTCCCCGTCAGCAATGTTGTCTCAGTAAATCACAAAATATTCCTATCACTCATACGACATTCTTTTTTTAGTCTTGCACTTTCCTTTTCGCAGAGACACAAGAGGGACACGAACAGAAAGTAAAATAAAAAACTGACACAAAATATGTAGGGCTTAGAAAGGAGGAAAAAAAATCTTAAAAGAAAATTATTGCGTTTTTGTGGGATCTGTACACACAGGATTTTTTCTTTTCTTTTGGGAACTGGTGTTACGGTTAGCGAAGCGTTGGAAAACCAGTTGGAAGGACATTTTTATTTTTTCTATCGTGGGAAATAGCACGACTTTCTTTTTCTGATTGTTCTGTTGTTTCACCAACTGGGAGGATAGTTTATAAATTCTAGCCATCCCAGCACAGAGCTTTCATTTCCGACGACATTCATAGTTGTCGCAAGAGAAAAACTCCCAGAGCTCGTGTGTTCCAGCTTTCTCCCTATGAGTACCCATTTTTATATTTTTTTTTTGTTCTCCTCCTGCTCTTTCATCATAAAATGTATTTGCACTTGCTAAATTTGGCATAAAAGTGTTTCGACGAGTTTGTATGAAAAAGCGTTTAGTATATTTACTAAAGCTTAATCTATTTTTCATTTGCAATCACACAGCCCACTCGTCTGTCCTCCGTACCTGCTCGTGTGTGAGCAGCTTTCGTTTGGCTGTTGAAAGACGCCGACTTTCCAAGTTGGATATCCCAGACACAGAGCACACAAAGCCTTCGCTCTTATCGACGAGGTCATTTTGCTGCTGCAATAAGAGTGCACTTGTGAAACTTTTGGATCTTTTGATGGTTCAAGTAGTAACAATTGTATAAATTTTTCAAGTGGCTTATTTGCACATGAAATTCTAGTGAAAAACTCTTTGAAGTAAGACAGAGTGTATCATACATAATGAAATGCTTTTTAAAGCACTTTAAAACTATAAATGACGCATTCCGTTCGCTGTTGGTTGTAGTGGTTGCAGGTTTGGAACATTATGCAGAGATAAACAAGCTTCTTGGATTAAAAAAACGAAGTTATTTCTTTTTTTGGTTGTTTCGCAAAACTTACCTGCTCGAAAGCCCTTCTGCGGTTGCATACCAACAACATAAAGCAAGTATCGAAAACAATCCGCACGCGTTAATGACTGCATTCCATTTTTAGATGCTCTGAAATACAGGGAGAGTCAGACCAGGCCGGAAGTGGCGTGTAGGTTTAAGGGATTACTTTTTTTTCCTGAAGTATCAAAAACAAGATTATCTTGTTCTGTATTCCAGCACTGTTTTAAAGCCAGCGATGCATATGCCACTGAAAAACGTTTGCACAATAGACTTGACAATGGTAACGAATCAAAAAACTACGTTTTATTCGTTGTTACGCACACCATCAATTAATTTTTGTTAAATCAAGTAGGTACGTTGTGCAGGATGATGACAAAAATCAACCTGTTTACATACGATAACACTCTACACAAGAACATTTATCTTCCTCATTACATCATAACCCAATCGGTGTAGTGACAAACGCCAAGTTCTTTCGGTCTAAATCCGAACAACCTACATATAGAAATTTTGTCGAACGTTTCTACAGCCTTGGGCTTTCGCCGTTTCTTCTGCCAAATCTTCATTCTGCAGCTTAGGTATAGATACAAAATACCTTTACATTACAGATTTTCTCGGATCTGACGGCTAGCCAACAATGTAACTTACTTTTATGGATCAATACAATATTCAAGTTGAAACAATCAGGGACAAATTCAAAATACAAAGTTACGACTCAAGAAAAAAATAGACGGGTCCTTAGACCTTAGTCAATAAAATTTACATGCAGTGTAAAGATATATTCGATATTCATCAGCCTTCCACACGGAAATTTAGCGTTTTTTGTCATATTTTCTTTTTCGCAATATGATTTGTTATCACATTTATCAAGTGTTCATTGTAAGTTTTCAAATCAATAAATGCATTACAACAATCAATGTCTATTTATATATATTAGCATAAAACGAGCTGAATAACCTACAGGGCGTCTATTACGACTAGGTATTTTTATTTTTACAAACCGCAAGTCAATTTTCAATTCACTGCACTGACGAACAATCTCTGCTGCTGGTCAACTCCATATTTTTGGAAGCATCGACCATAACATTAAGTACAAAATATAATCATCGGCATACCTAATCAATAATTTAATTTTTTTACTGCTGCACACAATGACTCCATTTTGATCTGTAAAGTTTATCCTTAACTCTACGAAAAAATTAACATAAAAAGAACTTTTTCCTTACAAAGTGGCCATTTAATATAACCAAATCTTATGGAAATCTAGTCTAGTCTATAACAATTTATGCACGAGTTGCAAACGCTCAAACTGGACTGAACGAGAAAAGTTACACGATTTCCTTTTCTGATCGGTTTTAACAAAACGAAAGCGAGTGAATGCTAAATGCTTTTTAGAATGACTCCCTTTCCATCTTCACATGCATGGGAACAGCTTCCAGGTATTTTATATATCAAACTAAAGTACTTATCCAATCTTTTCTACGTAGGCCACTTGGACTGGCGCTTGAGTGAAAAAGTACTCGAAAAAGAGTAAAGAATGAGAAGAAAAAAAGTTAGAAAACAAATTGTAAGGAACGCTGATTCCTTCCCCATATCGCTCACTCTGAGAGGCTTTCCCTTCACAGACACAATAGCAAAACCACTACTACTCCTCGTGAGTCTGATTGAATCTGGAGAAGTACACGTTTTTATCTGAGAAAGCAGACTCCTCCATGGAAAAATATATAAAAAAAGAAATACAAGCTCTGGCATTATCATCATCTATACACCTGCTATAATATCAGATTATACCTTTTCACCATTGTCAGGCATTGGATTTTTCCCAGGCAGAATAAAAAATTGACCAGTTTAACTACTTGCAACTTGGAACAGCTCAAGTTTTTCAATACTATGTATATTCTTTTTTTTACAGCACACGTTTTCCAGAAGATAATGCATGCCACATTCATCATGCCGATCACGATCTATTTGTTCTCAAGGGAGGATTATTTTTTATTCTTACTGACCAGATGCGTTTCCACTTGTTTTTTTTTTGGCTTATCATATTCACAGGTAACTTGGTTTGCTCCTTGTTGCGACCTACTGAACCATCTTGAAACCACACCGAAGTATTCAGCTAGGATTTTTCACAGGAGTTTGCATGGAAACGGAAATACATACGTACACACATTTCTGCTTTTTCATTCCCTTTTTTCGCCAAACCTCTCCAGGAAATCCGGTTGAACAAAAAAAAGGCATCTCATGATAAAGCGTGTGCACAAAAACCTGTTGTACAGACACTTTTTTTGTCTCCCGTTTCCGAGGTCTCATCGTACATGAGTATTTTTTTGTGGCCAGGTTCTTCTTTCAGAATTTTCTCCTTTGATGACGGATACTTTGTGTCTACTTAAATTACAGCCAGAAAAAACATTCTCACTGAGATCTCTTCAATGATTTAATGATTGTGTTGATGCAAGTGGCGAGAGACACAACATATGTGCTTTAATGACACCTCCAGAAGAGGAGGAAAAAAAGCTAGCACCTTTCGATACTCATCCCATATAATGATCTGTCATTAAGTGTTTCAATATAAAAAGGACAAGAGCTAAAGTAAAACCAGAAAAAATGCTCAACAGTACTTGAACAAAAATGGTCGCCCTGGTATTTGTTTTTTTATTTCCTACTGAAAAGTAACACGAGTCTTGTGAAATGAGAGAGAAAGCTAACAAGTGCCACAAGCACCTTGTTTGTAAATTAGACAGCTACACACAAGTTTTTTTTTGCAGATTATTCTCTCTGCTGTTGTTCAAGTGTCTGTTTCTGACGAGTTTTCGTCATAACAGATAAGACAGCTTAGTCAACACTACTGGGGAACATGAACACGGCTTTTATGGAATCGAAAATGCGAACCAATTACGCCTCGCTTCAATCATTTTTCCTTCCTTTCTATCGGTGGCAAGTTGGAAAATTGTAACGAAACAGAGTGCCATAATGGCTGGAAATAGTAAAAAGCAAGTAATGAACGGAGAAGGCAAGGGGGAACACGGAAAAAAGTTGTATGGTTTTATGGAGCCAATAAATGAATTTTCTAGTGAATAAATTTATTACTTATGCCTTGCATCATAAAACGCATACACGCTAATTTGCGCAAAATTTCCATGTTGTAAGCTCTCCTAATAGACGTTTCCTACACGTTATACACATTTCCTACACGTTATACACATTTCCTACACGTTATACACATTTCCTACTACACGTATATACCTTCAAGTATACTCATTTTGCTCCCATAATTGAATGACTGCTGAACAATTTCGACGGTTGGAAAATGCTAATTCTCTGGTTGCCCCAAAGCAACGCTACTAAACTCAGTCCTTGTCGCGTGGGGTAGTAGAAAACTACATTCGTACTTAAATTTGCTCATGCCGAGAATCGTCTAGAAGATCATTTCCGGTTTTTCGATGTTCGCAACCTGATGTTATAACAAGCACAGTTAGTAACCTAAAGGAGTTATTCGTGGACTCAACTTGCGCAAACGACCAAGAGGATCATATACACACCTTCTAGTGAGCGTTGGTGTCTTGAAGCTCCACTAGAAAACAGGAAATTGTTTAAACTACGTCGCAAACTAGGATCAAAAGTGCTTATCATAAATTTTTTGGTAATGAAGAAAAAAGCCTTTACATCATCGGAGCCCCGTGATATAACAGGGTTTGCGAAACTAGAACAAACATTAAAGTAAATGAACGCTTTCCTCTTCCCTATTTCAGGTTAAAAAATTTTTTTGAGTAATACATTTTTTCAATTGGCAAAGGCCTTGTGTTTGATTAGAGAAAGTGCTAGCGAAACTGTGTGGCTCTGTCCATCCAAACGTTTAGTAAAACACTTCTATGAAATAAAACATGCTCTTGATTTTTTCTATGTGAATAAATTTGTTTTCTATCGCACTAGAGCTTAAATGTATGGAAAAATGTGTGCGCCCGTGAGACATGTTACACAAAATGGATAATGGTGGTGCAAGCTAAGTGTCCAAAAACATTCATCAACAGAACTGTAAATACAAGTTCAGCCTGAGGGGTGCAATAGCTGAACAAAAACAGTCCATTGTTTTAGCATCTGTGCCTACATACATTACGTTTAGCGAAAAACAATGAAATCGGCGAGAATGGAGTGCAGGAGAAAGGAAACCAGTTGTTGGTTTTATATTTAGCGAGTGTTGTTTAAAAATTACATTTTCCAGTTAGCATTGAAGGACACTCATGTTCGTTAATTAGTTTCCGACGGTTTTCACCATTTTCTCACAAATAAGTCGCACTTTCCCGCACTCGATCCCAATTAAGCATGTATAACTCTGTCTGATTTACATCGGTTTGCTCACAAGATGCAAGCAGACGAGTACATGTATACAATTAAAAGGAACAAGGACCGAACAAGTTGTTTCTGGCTATGGCTGAATGGCGCACGGGTGGCCGTCCCACTCAAGGTTCGGTTTTGAGAAGCCCAATTACGCAAACAAAGAGTGTGTATGTTCACCATGTGTAGTTAATGTTTTAACTTTCTGGAAACTGTTCAAATGTTGATGTGGATTCCATGCATAAATGTTCCGTTAGTTTAATGATTCCAACAAAAGCCCAAATGAAATCTCAGGAATACACTCGTATGATTTTTCTTGCATACCTCCCGTTGGATAGTAGCCTTCATATTTTGAGAGAGAGCGGGCGACATGGACAAGGGCACTTTTCCGTGAAGTGTTCTTTGATCTCTATATCTGATGGAAGTCATGGATAGAAATAATGGATATGGATACAGGTATCTAGTATGAAAAATTGGAAGCAGATTGGACAGGTTTGTATCTGTTTGTTTAAATTTTGAAGGTGCAAGGTAAATATTTTCTGGCGTCATCAGGATCATTATACTCCACATTCAATTTCATTTAATGGTTTTTCTTATCGAACGTTTTCACTGCCGAGGTATTTACCTGGAGTCAATGAAGAAGTTGTAATGACCTCGTTGCAACCTTTCAAAACTTTGTACATCGTAATCAAGCTATCGATCCATATCGTTTCGAAAAAACCGCAACGGAACTCAACGCCAGCAAACATTTCTTCCATAACAGCAAAACATTACCTAATAAACACCCCAGGGAAAGTATGAAACCCATACTTACATAATTCCTGTCGTCGCACCAATGGCAATATACACAACCCCATGCTACTCAGCTTTGATTTCACAAAAAAAAAATCAAATAAGAAAACCGCTGTATTCATTGAGGGACGATGAAGCATTTGCCCCGTTCTATGGCGAAAGTCTTTCATCGCACAAAATCACGCCAGAGTAAAACCTGCTTTCTCCTACTCGCTTGTAATTTGTAGAAGAAAAAAGCAGAACCACAAGCATACATCACGATTTATCCTGACAAAACGTCAATTTACCAAGTCAAGTAGAGTAACATTCTACGACAGAATAAAAAGCTAAAAGCAAAGTTTTTTTGTGGACACGGATAATAGAAAAAATTGTGTCCTCCCTAGTTCTACTCCTCATGACACTTTCAAAAATTGTGTACCTCCACTCCCGCCCGCCAAGTCGTCATACGAAACTGAAACAGAAACACAACATTGCGGTGGGAGATTGCTCTTCGCAGCAGCCATAGAAAAAACAGGTACGGAACACCTGGTAACAAATTTCTGTTTACCAAGACCCCCACCACCGGACGTCTCTCTCAATTTTCCCTAAAATCCAACTTTCTCCGTGATCGTGAAAGGGACACGGCGCTGGCTCTCGAGTTTGCGGTAATGTATCAGTAACGATGATGGAAACGTCAAATATTTGGAGGTCCAAACAGTTCTCACTGCCATTTTGTGATGGCTACTAGACAAGAATAAGTTTTAACTGATTCATTCATTATGCAAACAAAACCCTTTCAATTCCCATTTGCTGAGAAGACTATTTCTCAAATGTGTACTTTCTTTTCGCAAACAAGCATGCGTGTATGGAAGCTAGCAAGATTGACATCAATACATTCAGCTGAATATCTATTAGTAATGATACAAAAATAGTATCACTAGGATACATACCTATTAAATAAATAACCACGCAGCATGCAAGCCCATTCCCTTTCATTTCTATTCCTGTATAGCAGTATACAACTTATAAAATCTCTGAATAATTCAATTATATTGAAAACAGAACTTGTATAGTGAGTACTTCATAAAATTCAATTTGTTTCAAATATTTATATGTGATTTCAGAAGTTGCACAGGTACCCATGCAGATTTGTTCTTGTGCGATTCCTTTTTTGTTCGCAAAAAGTAAATACCGAATTAGTACATTTTTGAAAATTTCTGTAAATTTGTAATCTTATACTAATTACTATTAATTAGCCTACCGTGTATGGTCCAAGTAAAAGATTGCCTTTCAAACATTTCCCCACGTAAGAGTCTTCCCAGTTCTTGGTACTTGCCTTAATGTTGTTAACACATTTTCATTTGTTTTGCGACGAGAAAACTTATGTAAGTAATGCTCATGCTTTATGTCGCTTGATCAATTTCAAGAAAAAATGGATTTCTCTCGTGTGTCTTTCTCCTGTCCCGGACAACAGTAGGCAATATGGAGTAACCTGTTCCTGTGGAACAGTAAAAAATCGTTTTTTCACCCTTGTTCCAGCTCACTAACTGATATAAATTACACAAGTATTAATTATGAGTGTTGTAGTCATCATTAAAATCTCGCTGGAGAAAGAAAGTCGTCCATTCTCTAAACAGGAAAGATGTGATTTTTTTCGTAGCATAAAAAAGGAAAATCCGTGTGTTTACCCCATGTCTATGCGTTTATAATCCCATCAGATCGTTCATCTGTTTATCTCTGTCAAAAAAACTTGATTTTTTTTCGGGAAGCAGGACCGAGAGCGGCTTTACACCGTCTCCGCGTCTTGCCTGTGGATGAACATCTGCGACTCCTTCTTTGTGGCTTGTTGGGCTTCTCCACTAATGGGATTGAAAAAAAGCCAGTGCTTTCTCGTCCATGAGGTGGTGCTTGTTGACGAACTGGGTGATGTGCAGGTGTGACAGTTTGGATGATGTTGGGAAGCTGGGGTAGTTCCGTCGCCATGATTCCGCTTGCAACCTGATGGACAACCACTCGATGAAGACGGCTTGCGACGGCGAAAATTTGTTTGTGAGGAGAAGAATGATTATGGCTGCGTAGAAAACCACAACCACCTGCGCAAAAAAAAGAGCAAACAAATTGTAATTTACACACTTTAATCTGGAATCTTTGAATGATGTGGCTTTCGTATATTAATTTTTCGCCTTTAGCTTGATAAATTTGAGAAAGACATGTTATGAAAGTAAATTTTTTGTTCTTTTTTTGTTCTTAACGAAGACAGGTAGCTAACCGCAACAGGATGCCAACACAGTCAAAACGGGAAGCTCAAATCCGTACACTTAATATGCACCACAGCGTAAATCGTTGCCAACGCGTAATTTATTTCGTACTTGTTCGTTCATTTGTGTATCATAATCTCCCCTATCTAGTACCATGTGTGGTTCAGATGAAGAGTGAAAACGAACAAATAATTATGCGGTAGTGTTTACAAATAGGATTTTCTACTCGAGCTACCACTTATTTCCAGCGTATTTCTATAATAATTGATACAACAAACTTTTGTGCCACTTTCACCAGTCCAAACAGATACTCAACAGAAAATCGGGGAAAAACGAAGCTTTATATGTCTGTATGTAAAATGCTTGCTCAAGGTTATAGGTCATATTTTTAGCACTGCCAGATAAGAGGAGCAACACGATTAGTAGCATTGTTTAATAATCCGTAGAGTTTTTGTGGAAAATTTTCGCATGCATGAATAGGGGATATTCCACATGCATCTTTGGACCAGCAGATGAGCGTCGGAAAATTATGTCGTATTTTTCAGAATGGATAAAATCGGGTGATACGGGTGAGCTGATTGTAACTCCAACACTATATACCAGCTTGAAATGCGATTGTTTCCGCGAAAGAGACTAGACACATTATCCGAAGAGCTTTACCAGCTATTTTACACCGTGTGTAATGAGATAGATGGGCATATTGGAGATCCCGATTAATTTATTGGACTCAATCTGTTCACTCAAAAAAACAATTCCTTTTTATTGTGGGAAATGGAGGCGGGATGCTGTAGCGCTCCTAAAATAAATAAATAGGATTTTCGACGAGGAATGATAATACATATAACAACGACTGTTGCCCAGTCGGCCGAAAACATACCGAGTGCATAAGCCTGTATTTGTCACCAGGAGGTTAGTTTATTTACATGTAAATTGTATCACTATCTCGCTGAAAATATTCTTACAGAGAGAAAAAAATTGTTAGCGAAGCGTTAATTATGTAAGGGAATGTAAACAGAGCTTTTCAATTTTCCCAAGTTTTGTGACAGATGTTTAGATTCTTTTGAAGTTGCTTTCACAGCTTATCTACCACCACCTGTGATATGTGCAGAAGCAGCAGTAGTAGACTTGAGTAAGCTTATCATCCCTACAAAATCCCGATCCGAAATGTTGTTTACGCGGGCGAGAGAGCGAGGAAACGTACGGGAATTACTGAGAGGAACCTTTATATGGATTACCATACGTGCGTTATGAAAGAGGAATTTATGCGGAGGGAAAAACTTTCACATAATTTTTTATTTGGTAAACGATGACTTTTCAAGTAGCTCATAACGCGAAAGTGATTTGTATGATTCACGATTATGGAATAAGATTTATACGGATTTATTGGAGTACTGAGTACTACTTTATAGGATTTTCATCTTTTCTTCTTCGAAAATGTAAATGGAAGAGGAAAAGTCATTATTTGTTAGAGAAAGGCTTTGTCTCATCATATAATACTATGCTATAGCATGTGCTATTAATTTCAAAGCTCCACTTATATATTTATGTGAAACAAAATAGAAACTGTTTTGAGCGTAGGTGTGTGGAGGAGTAGTGGCGTTTCTCTGTCGGTCTACACAACCTCTTTCGTTGATTACCAGGCCGAAAAGGATTCGCAAGTGATTATAATTTATGACGACGTAACTGAATCACTTCATGAAAAGATATCTGTTCAAATCTACGGAGTTTAAAGGCACAAGTGTGATACAGGTGATAGTCAGGTTTTATTTCAGCGACTTGGTCACATTGCAAATCGTCTTGGAAATATTTTGTATATGAACCCTGGCTCGTTATCTCTAAAAAACAGATGCTTATGGGAACAACAAATACTCGGTAGATCTGCCCGGATCAACGAAATAATTGGTGGATCAGCAATCAGAATAGATTTCAGCATTTGTTTCCGAAAGCATCGTCAAATGAATATCAAAACTATTCAAAATCTGAGCTATATAAATGGATCTGTTCTACTGGGAAAATGGATTCATTGGAATCCATTCAAAATCAGGAACAATCTAGTTTCCCTTTGAAGTATTTGTAAGCTGCTCTTGGTAGGGCACTTAATGGACTTTGACAAGATAAATTTATTCGCTAGTTATGTAAATATTGAAAATTTCGGGGGGCTTACTGGTTGAGACAGAGCTATGGAGTTAGTTTTGATAGGGATCTTCAGTACTGATTTCATATGTTTGTTATGATAACGAGCAAATCTCGTGAGTGATGTTAGTGACGCTTCCAAGAACTTAATGTTTCCATAAAACCACCTAATGCCTTACTATGTTCAGTTTTTACCACCACTCATTGGACTAAATCATTATGAAAAAGCTTTTAAAGATTTTTTTTCTGATGGAAAATCGATGGGGGTAATATTTAATGTATTTTCTGTGGTTGTGAATTGATGTAACTGTGGCACCGACTTTGATGGCAACGTCATCATATCTTTTTTCTCATGTGAAAGTTGCTATTTCACCGACACATGTTTACACTCCCCGACAACTCCACTTTTAAGGTGATGCATGCAAATTAGAGTCGTTTACAAGCAAGTGGGAGCAAGCTAGGCAGCAATTTGAGACACATGTGAAGTAACATGATATTAGCGAATATCTTGTGTACATAATCACTCGATTGTAAAACGCATTCGAACGCTCAATTAGGTGAAATAACGATTTCAGAAGCATCCTGTAAAGATTTTAGTTCAGGTGGCGGTGGCGCACACACTCACCGCACAATCTAGTCGGAGAACAGATAGCCAATTCTTTTTTCCGCAAATATATGCCGTGAAAATCTACTTCCTGAAGAATTTTATAAATAGATATAGGTATACTCGCATTCGCTACGATCCCAAAAACTACATTTTCCATTTTCCCTCTTTGCCTTTTCTTCAGGAAAAATTGGCCGACAAAGAAAAGCTCTTTTAAATGACTCACGAATATTTCCTCTCGACTGGGAAGAAGAAAGCCTAATATTACGCAACTGAAACGGTCGCAATTACCACTTTTACTCTGTGAGGACACCACTTTGAGTTATGTAAGCAATTGAAGCGAAAATTGTGCAATAGTTGCTCCAATGATAGTTTGAGTTGTGGCTTTCAAGAGTCTACAAAATGTATATTGAGTCGTTTTCTCTCTAGCGACGACGCTTTTACTACGAGTCGCGATATAAATAATCCATCAGAGATGTAAAAACCAGCTGAATTTACAACTTTCAAGAGCACTCTTCCACTCTTTGTCTTTTCCACCTGTTCCCTTGTGCTTTCTTCATATTTTTCTCTCTCTCTCTCTTTCACTCGTATATTTTCTCTTCCTCATTTGAGGTTTAACCTGGTTTCCCTAGACTACCGCATAAAATATGCAACCAATCAACCACTCATCTTGGTTTTCTGCTCAGGCAAGACAGCTACATCAAAAGATTGAAAGACGAAATTCCTATGAAATGAGACCCGTGATTTTTTTTTGCATCGACGGTCCTCACCAATTGAATGACAATTTAAGGTAAAACACGTGGCTCCTTCGATAGAGGCTTCTACCCACTCCGCCATTTTTCGTTTAATGAATAAAAGAAGATGACAAACAAAATTGGGAGCTCTTGAAAAACAGAAAGAGGATGAGATAAGGACCACTAGTAACTTCCCCGCCATGCTAGTATTGGGACTGTCACAAGATATAATAATAAATAAAGGAAACTTGTCGACGAAAAATGGGCCATGCATGCCACCACCACATTTTCATCCACCGGTATAAAACCTCGAAAGACGTCTCATGATTATCAGCTCCACATCCTTTCTCATACAAAAACAACAGCCAATGCACACAGTGAATGCTTCATCCAGAGGAGATTTTGTTCTTGGCGCGAATGAAATTTCAGCAAAATAGTTTAGCGGATTGTGAGGGGGAGTTTGGTGTAGTTTGGGTAGAAGAGCTTTTACTAATTTTTTCAGACTATAGCGACGGCAAAGAGATGCGTTGGCTTCCCTAGATAAAGTTTAGAAAAGGACGTGCGTACTTGTATAGACAAAAGGTGTGGGTAAAAGTGTAAATCACCATATTCTGTCCAGCAAAATCCTGGTAAAAAAATTCATAAGAAAAAAATAGGTTGAAAGATAGAGAAAATCCTTATTTTTTATGATTTTGATGAAGGGAATAGAATCCTGCATCTGTCTAAATTATATATTTTATTCGCCACACTTTCTCCCTCGAACATCCAAGCCAAATGCAAATTTTTTCATGATGTGTATGTTGCCCAACCGCACCACTATCAAGAATAATAGCCAGGCGGATGAGCGAAAATAGGGCAATACGAAAAAAGGAACTTACTTGTCTGAAATGCATGATGATGCGGGTGAGGTGGTAAAGTGGTAAAGATAATATATTCTCATCTCTATAAAATCTTACACTCCTTTTTATCCTGCCAAAGTCGACCGTGATACATTACTTATTTTCTCCTTGTTTCCCGTACCAGCTGCGTCATCAGTACTTCTACTGTACCTTTTTTTACCACTACTAACTACTACTCACTTTCTTTTCTCATTTTCCGCATAATAATCACAGCCGGGCCATTTCTTTTTTTGCATTCCACAACGAATGCCAACATTTCCTCGCCGCCGTGATCCAAGTCGTCTTTCCCTCCAAGGAGTTATTACCAAAGGAAAGATTTGAAAATATGTTTTCATTTAGTAGCAAAGTGGTGGTGGGGGCTGTGTCTGTTGCAAGTTGCTTTATGCATCTTGCGATGTGATAATAATACTTGATGTTGCCGTATTTACCACCGAAATTACTTTTTTTCTTACATGGTTCTGATGCCTCTGAAAGATTTATGCATGACAAAAGAAATGAACTTCTACCTGGTGGAAAAACCCTGGTAGTCCTTTTATTATGAACGTGTTGAGTCGGTAAGAACGTGAGCTTATTGGGGATGACGCGATGTTCTTCACAAAAAAGAAATTGTATTATTTTTTCCGAGGTGCCTATTTCTCATTCAGACTGCGGTGGCGGCCTGTTCCCAGAAACTCGTTTTTCCGAAATATAAAAGATGTATAGGTAAGTATATCTAAAGTCTATTTTATTTTGTTTGTATCAAAATCAGCAGCAGATTTTGCATAAATAATATACTAAAATAAGTACAAATTGTAGGGAAAATATCGCAGGACAGTAAAATGTCCATAATGACTTTCGAGAAGATTCCCTAGACTTTCCCTTCGAGGATCTCATTTATCTTTTACGGGAAATTGATATGCCTTTTTGGTGAGCTGACTGACAGCGTGTATGGGAAACAAAATAGGGAAACTTCGTGTTTCAGAGTTTTTTGTTGATTAGTTGTTTCTATCGCAGTGTTTACAAAACAGAGTTCTGCTCTGCCAGAGTTTCTCTCAAAAAGACTTCTGGGAAAAGGGGACGCAAAATTTTCGGGACTCTATCCAGGTACTAGTTTTGTTTTCGAGATTGCTCAATGTTTATGATGTACACTATTCCAGGCAAGAAAACTCATACATAGCTGGCAGGAGCAGTCAGCCTTCTTAGAAATGATTCATAAAATCTGTCAGAGACGTCAGTCGAAGAATAAGACCCGGGAGCAAGCCTTCTCGAATGTTCTAATACAAACACATTAGCAGATTTACGGTACTTACATGATGACCAATAAGTTGGACTAGGCGCCTAGCACTCGGCTTACTTCACAGAGCTATTTGAGCTTCAGAAACGTTCTTTAGTTCTTTCAAGTACAGTCCATGTCGTGTCTGAGTACTGCTGAAATACTCTTAAACGAGCTGGCAAACCCAGATTAAAAATCTAATTCAAAATAGCTTCCTGTTCCCAAGTAACGAGCAGACGAAATTATAGCAACAGCGATGTAATTCAATATTGATTTCTGATAAAAAAAATTGGACGGACAGGATTGCTCTGACGACTTTAACACAGGAATAAAATTTTTTAAAAAGTTGTGCACTTTTGTAGGGATTACATCGTTGTCAAAGCATTTATATGCCAGTCTGTCTGTCTATCACTTTAACTTTGATATTTAAACAGATTACTAGCTCTGACACTAAGAAACTTGTGTTGTCAGTAGAGCTTGTAATTTATGATGTATGTGATTATTCCAAAACTAATTTCCTG
>VICI01000085.1:0-70306 GCA_019593645.1 Akabosia matsudoensis | reverse complement strand
CAAATGTAGTAGGTCACATTCTGGTCAATTTTGTGTTGTAAAGCTTCCTGTAAAAAGACACAGAAAAACTTTAGATAAGCATTTATCGTAAAATACTATCCATTTTCTGCAGTCGATGAGTCATACTTTAAGGAGAGGATGAATTTTGTCCACAGGGAAGACCAGTTTTTTCTTTGTTTGCTTAATCGCATGGCTGGCGACATCAATCACCCATTCATCAATTGGAGCTGGAAACAGTTTCTGAATGCGATCCTGCACCTCCTGGACAGAATGTGGGGACGGCCGACTGCATATCATGCCAAGCAACTGGATAATCAGCTTTTCAAGGTATTCAAAGGCATCTTCTTTGGCTTTCACACTAGGTCCCAGTGAATGCATAACCTAAACCGTACATTCAAACCCGATATTTAGAAAAAGTACTTGCAAAACTCATGCATCAAACAGTCTATGCATTTAAAACCAGGCCCATACCTTTTTAAGGCCCGCAACGAATATTCCCTTCCATTTTCCTTCATTCTCTCCCGATGTGAAGTCATACGGGGACTGATGATTCAACAAATCTGAATTTGACGCTGCCGGAAACATGGCAGTCTAGGATAACTCTACAAAACTCCACTTTCAACTGTTGTTACATCTATCCGCTCGTATAACAAAAAGCGAGGTCGGGTCACCAATCCCTGACCATTCCCCGCAAAAATATCTACACCTTTTAACTTGTCACACATTAGTCACACACCTTTCAAAGGACACCATTGTAAATGTCAAATACTGTAGCTAATAACAAGCACTGTTTTAATTTTTCTATCCAGCTGCCTTATCGAAGAAATTATTCACTGGTTTTCCTGCAAGCATGTCATTATGCTCTACTACAAAACAGCTCTAATTTAAACGCAATTTTTTTTTGTTCAGTTTAAAAATAATTAAGCCACATTTGAGCAAGCACTTGAAATTACATTTCACTACAAAAATTTCATTAACTTTTTTTTCTTCTTATTGTGGAAGACGACAACAAAATGCAAGTTTACATTTTTCCGCTAAGATTACTTTTTGTAACGATTTTTTGTGCGTACGTTAACTGTCCTTAAATTTGTTAAATTATTGCCATTTAATTTTACAATATTTGGACGATTTTATTGTTTCAATCCAGGGATCCTCTGACTAGTTTTACTGGTCTTTTCCCCTCCTATCAAATTAGAGCTAACATCCTTGTCCATACTACTACTCTGTTGTCCATGCTGAGACGTTAAAAAAATTTGTAATCCTGATCACTTGACGACTATCATCATTCAGCAAACCACTTTTTAGTCCAAACTATCAATTGCTCATCTTATAAAAAACGATAAGAAAAAAAAACATTTCTTTTTTGTTACACAGTAGTAGTAGTAAATAAAAAGACGTACGTGCATACGTATATCTACATCATATCACACACATACGTCCATGTATTAACCATCACAAAAAAAGTATTACTTTAAGGATAGCGAGAGGATTATACTTTAGTAGAGACCCTCTGGGTAGCTTGTTTACGTGAGTTTCAGCCCATCTCTCTACCCCAACAAAATTGTATAAAGAAACTGAAACCTATTTTTTTATGCATGGAAGTGTAGAAGAATGCAGCCGTTTTCCAATGTAAGTTTTATGTCTCATCAAATTTGTTTTCATGGAAGGTTAGCAAATTTTCTTGGAAAGTAAACGATGAGATAACGGTAAAGATGAATCATGTGTGTAACGGCACACGACTAAGGAGCATGTCATCGAAGACTGATGATGTCATATATATTTTTTTAGTTTGTTCATAATTATCAAGAGGAAAGAGATAATAAGCAAATTTGATGACTTTTTGTTTGACCAAGTAAATGTGGGTAAAATCTGTGCAATGAATATTGTAAAGACTATAAAAAGGTTTTTAGGTACGGACAGGTGAGAATAAACAATTTTTTTTGCATATGAAATTGATATGTAACAATTAAAAAAGAGAAAATTTGTTTTTGGCTGTGTGATCTACAGCTTAGAGATAAAAGAATGGAGAGAGCGTACAAAAGGAACGTGAATGTGAGTAAATGTCGCTATCACCTGCTGTACTGTTTGTTCAAGACGAAAACAGCTGGCCGTGTGAAGTTGACTGTGTGTGCGTGCGAATGTTTTGGTGACGATTCCGAAAAAAATGTCAATATCAATACATTAAGAAGGAATTTGTTTTTCCTCGTCGAGATTGTTAATTTTTTTTGAAGGAATGTTTCATTAAATTTGGAAGCTGAAACATATGGAGAAGAGATCCAGGCTGGATTGTGGATTTGAGTAAGCCAGAGACGAAATGAAGTTGAAACAGTGCAAGAGCGAAGGGGATTGAGGTGTGACGGAGACGGAGTTAATGCCTCAGGTGCTTGTGTAGTTTGGAAATTGTGAAAAAATTGACAGGATTTTGAAAAGGATATTTGAGAAAAAGAAAACAAGAGATACAATCATGGATCCGGCTGTGGGATTGATATTTTTGTCGGGTGTTATGCTCATCGGCAGTTTTTTAGCTGGAGCTATACCCATTGTGATGCACATGTCGGAGGTAAACCGTTCTCCATATTTTATTTATTTTTGAAATATGTTTTTGATATTAGGTATATGACATTCATGAAATGGGAACTGGACCTTCTGAAACTTTTTTACTGCTATCTTTTTTTAGGAAAAAATACACATAATCTCAGTACTTGGTGCAGGCCTTTTGGTCGGAACTGCGTTAAGTGTTATCATTCCAGAGGGGATGCACACGCTGTATCTCGCCCAAATGCAAAGTAAGCTCAAAAACGCAAATTTCACAACCACATATTTTGTGTCCATGAGAATTTCGTTGCTAACATTCATAACATTGTCTATTAATGACAGAAATAGCAGCTCATAGTTCAGCGGAATCGGGCCACGCTTCACATCACTCCCCACTGCATGCTGCTGATGGTGGTTATATTCCTCCAATTGGATTACTTCCCTCCCACAAGCCTCCTGTCGGCACTCCCGACGCACCACGTTCTTCGCATGTTCACCTCCCAACCGAGTCTGACTCTGAACCTTTTGCATCCGTGGGGATTGCACTGGTTCTGGGTTTCGCCTTTATGCTTATCGTCGACCAATGCAGTAGATCGAAATCCACTCGAGACATTGAATCTTCAGTCAACTCCACGCAGAAACGAAGTTTCACAGCAACCCTGGGCCTAGTAGTTCATGCCGCTGCAGATGGCATTGCCCTTGGAGCTGCCGCAACAACGCCCCACGCAGACGTCGAAATGATTGTCTTTTTTGCAATCATGCTACACAAAGCGCCAGCTGCCTTTGGCCTGGTTACATTTTTACTCCGGGGAGGAGTGGACAGGAACAGTGTGCGAAGACATCTGGCAATTTTCTCCCTAGCCGCTCCTGTCATGGCCATCCTTACTTATTTCGGGATAAGTCAGGAAGGAAAACAGGACATGTCAACTATGAAAGCTACCGCTTTGGCGATGCTCTTCAGCGCAGGAACATTTTTATACGTAGCAACTGTTCACGTTCTTCCTGAAGTGACGAAAGACCCGAATGGTTTCTCGAGAAAGGAAATTATCGTACTTGTCATTGGAATAGTTTTACCCCTCTTCTTAACTGCTGGACACCATCATTGAAAAAAAAGTATACGCCATTGCCATTGGTAAAAATTTGCAGACTTCTAGGACCAAAATGAAAATATTAAGTCTCTTCGAAGAATCAGTATAAGAACCCGATTACAACAGTCAGTGGCGGACTGAAACAATCACACAACTAATCGGACTATTTTTTGTGTCTGTGATAAAAAGAATTATAGATAGAAATCAAATTTGGAGTAGATAGCTGTGTCACAAAGGGTTTTACTGGAAGGTACTTAAATAGGTGCTACGTTGACTATTTCATGTATGTTTCCTGTTCGATTTTGATTTCCCAAGTCAAAGCGTCTTTGTTTGAGGCTGGAGTTATTTTATTACAGAGTTTGAAAGGTTTAAAAATAAAAATCTTAAGCAATTGAGAGTTGCATAATTGTTTATAGTTTATACCTTGTTTGTTTACTTGGCTTTATGATTCATTTTAAAGCTATCGATAAGATTGTAAAGACTATGTAAAATATTGTCGTGTACAGGAGAAAATTTGTACTGAAGGAGACAAAGTAAAGAGAAAGCATTTTTTGTCAATAAGGGGATCAGAGAAATGGACCGGGAAGCATGTGTCAAAATATTCTTGGACTATCTATGGAGAACACTAATCATTATGGAAACATAAAATATGTTGTTATTGTATGATTTTTCATGAAACTTTTTTTCCTATGCAAATTTTCAGTCTATCTATCTAGTAGATAAAATTGCACCTGACTTTTAAAAAAATCCTAAAAAGGTCAATTCGACCATAAAATAGAAACAAAACAGAAAAAGAACACTCTACAAAGACAAAATGACGTCAATTTCAGATGCCCCGTCGTTAACGCAGGTTGACCCTGAGACTGATGCGCTGAGTGATACTGCACTAGAGGCTTTGACTGATGGTAATCCTCCTGCAACAAACTCCTCCAAGAAAAGAAATTCCCAACCTGGCACCACTGAGAAAAGAAGTAGCAGTTTGCTGAGCAATCAGACAGGTCAAACGATTGATCTGGAAGGAGTTGACACAGCAACCACTGCTTCCGGTTCAAGTATGATCGCTTTGAAGGCAAAATCTAAGAGAGTAAATATTCGGTCCAGAGAGCCACTGGTTGAAGGGGACGGGGCTGAATTTGCTGGACAGGATGAGGGTTACGATGAAGGGTATTCAGATGGAGACGATGATGAGGATGACGACGAAGAAGGATCGTCAGAGGAAGAGGACGAAGGGCTGGATGAAGATTACATTGAAGGTAAATTTTGACAGCTAAGCTCCATGATTGGTTTTTAATGCTTGAAATATTGCTTTAATAAACCTTCTGATGAATCTCAGATGAAGAAGAAACTGACGACATGTGGGAAGATGCCGAAGAAGAAGAAGAGGACGAGGACGGACTGGACAGTGAAGAAATGGAGGAGCTAGAAAGACAAAGAGAAGAACGGTTGGAAGCCGAGCTAGAGGCTGCTGAGGATGAGCGCCTAGCACGCCTCGCTGCTATCGCAAAAAAGAAGGGTATTATCATCGAAAGATATCTGAAGACAGCGAAAATGATGATAAGACAGCGAAAGAAAAACATCTACTTGCAAGACTATCTATATCATCTGGCCTTACGAAAGGGGGTACTTCGTGGGGATAAGCAAACGAGAAGCAGTACGTTACATGGGGACGGCACCGAATCAAAAGAGTCGCTGGCAATGAATAAAAAAGAAAAAAAGAAAAATAAGTCAATGGTTTCCAGGTTTAGTCGTTTTCTAAGGAGAAGTGGACACTTGATGGATGATGAAAAATTAGGAAAATCCCTGGGACATCATCATCATTACCACAGAATGGACCCTATTGCAATTAAACGAAAAACAGAAGCTAAGGCTAGGATAAACCGTCGGCGACGACGTCACAAACCTACCGTTGTAAAGTTAAATGGTGGTGGTGACCCCAAAAAGACACATCATCATGGCCATCGCCGTTACAGCCATAAGCGAGGCCGGCTCATTCCCTCAACCTTGATACTCACAGCGACTGGAGTATGTCCGGATTGTCCAATGGGAGCAAAAACTAGAGCTACGATTCGACAGCTCCGCCATCACAATCAAAGGCATGACATTCGAATAGTGACTCGCTTTGCCGAAGAAGACTCCCAAGAGTCTTTGTCCAGTGGTGGGAGCGACGGTAAAAGAAATGCGAAGAAGCCAAGAAATCTCCAAGAGTTTCTCAAATATAAAGCGAAGGCTACAGTGATGCAAGCTTTAAAAACACAAACAGACGAAGCAATTGAGGCCTTCGAACGGCATCGGTGTCGACTCGCAAAGAATAAGAAGCAGTTGGTAAACATCGTCAAGTTGTTACTCCGGGCGTACAGTGGAGCCGATGTCCTCTTCCCAGAGCGCGACCACTTAATCAGTTTTGTCGAGAAGTCAGTGCGAGCTCAGAGTTTGGCAAGGAAAAAGGCTGCACGTCGAATGGACCGAGACCGAAGCAAGGGTCATCAACCCAAGGCGACCACGACCTACTTGACACACCAGTGGAACAAGTCGCTAGAAAAACTCGGCGAGCTCAGGATGACAATGGCCAAGATGGAGCACAAGCATCGCCTCGTTCTCATCCGAAAGGTCAAAAGCTGGCAAGAGTGGGAGTCTAAAAACTGCAACGGGCTCATCGAGGTGCTCTCTTTTGTAACGAAATTCGGCTCTCAAATTCTCATGACAACAACAGAAACGATGGACTACAGAGAGAGCATCAATCAATTTGAAAAGCAGCTTTACACTCTCCACAACGCAATGCTCGCCCAAGTTATAAAGAGGTTCCGTTGTCAAAGTAGCCTGTGCATGCTCCAGCGTCGCCTGAAGGACTCTGACAGTGCTGAAACACCACAAGTGAAGGGCTTCACGATTGGAGACTTCGAACGGATGAGACTCGAAAACAAAGAGAGTCATGGCAAGCTGATGGAACGACATGAGCATCTTCTAGACGAGTACAACAAGTTGAAAACGTGCATTAAGCATGTGGCCGATGAGCATTTGAAAAGGCAAATGATTTACGGTACCCTCCGCGTGGGTCACCATGACAGTAAAAGACTGTACGAAATGTGCCTGCTCGAGAGAGAAAATCTGGAGGACAAAATAGAGCAAATTAGGAAAACAGAAAAACTCCAGCGGCAACTTTTTAGAAAGATTGCTATCGTACAGAACAAGCGTTTGCTCAACGACTTCATAAATGTGAACCACGAAGTCAGGGAACTCAAAGACCAAGGGAGATACTTGTCGACGCAACTGCATCAGCTCGAAAGCATTTTAAGGATGAGGCGAGTCCGTTGGGAGGACACTCAGCAACGATCACGAGTTGCACGAGACGAGTGTGCAAATAACCTTCAGAATACGGGATACGGTTGCAAAGACTCAATCAAGGAAAGACTTGCTCCCAAAATACCCCAAACCATTCATGGTGTAAATATGAACACAGCAGCGTTCCCCAAAAGGACATCCTGCGGCAAAGTCTTTAGACCACCTTCAAAGCCCCATCATGTAGGGACCAAGAGAAACATCAAATTCGCAGGACCATCTTAAAATGAAAAATAAAGCGATATCCAATGACGATCTTTTTTTAATCCACTTTTTTATTTCTTTTTCATCGACGATGCCTTCTCAATCGCGAGAGAAAGTGAGGTTTCGTGAATAGGTGAAAGTTGCATATACAAACACTAGGTTTCTTTTTCGCTTAAAAATTACTTTTTTACCGGTAAATTTTTCACATTATAAAGTCATTTACTTATAAAGTTTTCTTGTGTTTTCTTTTTTTTTTGTATCACGTGGAAAAACAGGACAAGTTGGAAAAAGACACAAATTATTATTATGTATTATTATTTTTTTGCATTCTCCAAATAATTTACACAATAACACTTGACAGTTAGAGTTAGACTGCGCCATAAAAACATCCAACCAAAATCCTTTCACTCTTTTAGTTGACGGTTAACTGGTATGGATGCGCTTTTAGGCAAAGATTTTGCGGTGTAAATCTCACTTCGTCATTAGAAACTGTAATAATACATTGACGAGTTTATTATTACTGCAGCATGAACAACTAAGTTCTGAGCCAGGTTACATGGGTACTTTATGCACTAAATGTGAAAAAACCCTAATCGGTATAGATTTTTAAAAGATAGGTTCCTCTTGGAAATTTTTAAACGGAAGGATACGATAAAAATTTTCTGTTCGGATTTCTTGAATAGGATCATACAACTTTTTTTCCATTAAACTATTAATCTGAGCTCTTTGTCTTCGTGTTTAAGAATAGTCTAATTAAAAACTAAGGTTTTAATAGGAATCTTTCTCTAATCCTGATTAATTAGCCTTTTCACTACAAGATCCGTCCATTTATAATATTTTAATAATTGTTATACTCAAGTAAGGCTGCGGATCTGTCTTGAACAGTTTACAATAGTTACATGAACTTTTTGAGGTTTACTTGAAAAACGAAAACAGTTTCTTTTCACTATTTTCTTGTTGTGTGTACCATTTCTTTTAAATAAGAGACCATCATTCATCACCAAAATATATCATCATCACACTACCATAAATGAGTACGTACGTACTTTCACTCTTTTTTTTTGCATTCATCAAATTTGACGACAAAGACTATTGTTATTATGCGTGGGCGACATCTGCGCGAACCATCTCTACTTTTAGACTGGATACGTTATCTTATTGTTATTATCTTTGTCAATTGTCAACCTTGATTCGAACCAGAGCATAATCTTACTAAATCAAAGAGTATTATCCTCTTTCACTACACTATACAATACAACTCAATTGCAACATGAAGGAAATAAACTGCATTTAAAATCGGCTACTCGATGTAGTATAAATAAGAATAAGGGCACAGAGGATCGTAAGGGCTGAATCGCATAGCGACTCTTTTTTACTACTCCATGGCAGTTTTGTTTTGTCCTTTCAATTCTGGACCCCGTTTCATTTTTGACGCAAACTCAACAAAAGTGTTGAACAAATTTCAGTATGTACGTATTATACAACGAGTGAGAATATATCTGGATATGATTACAAATGTGTCAACAATAAAATATACATGACTGGACGTAACAATAACATCACTACTGAAAAATATATGATTTCAAGAAGAGACAATCAAGCTGAGAGTTTTGTTCTTCTAGAAATATAGTTAGAAAGGATAACAGCTACTAAATGCACTACTAGTTTAACTTTGTGTTTCTTTAAAAATATAACAGCAAAATATTTTACAAATTATTAAAAGCGTTTGTTCCTTTCTACTCTCACAAAACAGGGAAATGGCAAGTAACTACACAATTTTTCACTACGTAAACTTCACGCACAAACTATATTTCTTCTCTTCCTTAAAAAGGCATCATCATGATGAAAAATACATATTAAGAATGTTTCTTTTCCCATTCTACAATAATATATCGTTTGCTTTAAACAATTTTTTCACTATTTACAACACTACGAACTTTCACTACTTTCTTCAGCACTACAAAAATTAAAAAGAAACTGAACCCATTCAAAAATAATATTTCTGTTGGCGAGAAGACGAGTAAAAGCTCAACTTTTTGATTTTCTGTTGTTTCTTTTCAAAATGAGACTTGGTGGACAGTTTTAAGGTACATTACACAATTATATATATTTCGCGCTGGATAAAACGCCCTGTCACTTAAATCTGCATTTTAAATAAAACCTCGTTTCGAGACGAGTCAAGTTGTCAGTTAAAGGAAACAACTAAAACGTTTGATAAACCTAGTGGTTGGTTCGTGATTTATGATGAACAAACGAAAATCAAACTTGGAAGATTTTCTAGTCAAATGCACACTCGTTTCAGTTCCTGTATCATGGCTCTGAGCCAGTCCGTCCAATGAGTTCTTTTCTTTTTTCTTCTGAATATACGCACAGTCTAATATAAAACTAATTTGTATTGTAAACCTCTCCTTGCTCGTGTCATTTTAGCAGGTTAAATTCACTTAAAGTAGTACATTGTATTATCAGAGTACTTACAAGCTATTCTTAAAAGGTCTCTTCTGATCAGTCAGTGTAAAGAATTATTTGTTGATCATCCCCTCCAACCTCCAGTTGAACGTATTGATGTTCTTCTATGGACTCATTTGGCATGCTTTGAATTTGCCTCATGAAGTTGTTTCGCGATCTGGAGGTAACATACAGCGTTAAAATCTCAAATAATTACAAAATAAACCAAAACGAATTACTAAAGGGACAGTAACGACAAAACTTACTTTGCTTTTGCGTGAGTTAAAATGTGAGACTTAAGATTAGTGGACTGGGCAAATTTTTTGTTGCATCCGTCAAAAGGGCAGACGTATGGGCGGTCCCCTGTGTGGATTCTTACGTGAGTTCGCAAATTGAAATCTAATGAAAAACGTTTTCCACATCCTTCGAAAGTGCACTGCAAAATGGTAAGAGCACACCGTTAGAATCTATGTTCGAAAAGTATTACAGAAATAACTTTGAAAGAGACACCAACCTGAAACGGTTTTTCTCCAGTGTGCACAAGCTGATGTCGTTTTAATTTTGAGCTCTCAACAAAGGCCTTTCCACACTCCGCACAAACGTGCACTCGGGGACCATGTGTGTGCAAGTGCTTCCTCATTGCTGAATTATCGCGAAACATTTTCGTACACCCCTGAATAACACACAAAAGAACGCATGTAAACATTAGTAACTCTCACAGTAAAAGTTACAGTAACTTTAGCATACCTTATGGGGACACGCAATTGTTCTCGCTACTTCGTCTGAAGCCTTCTTCGGCTTGAGCCTGGCAAATTCGGCAAGTTGCTTCGGATCGGATAGGTCCAAACCTGGAATTCCCTGTGGAGGAATTTTTCTTCCTGTCATATACTCTGTATAGTCAGGATCTTGGTCAACACCGGACGTTTCTTCTATAGTAATTCCATCTGGAAGTTCCTGTTTCATCATCATGGGCTCTGTGCAACAAAATAATTTTTAATGAGCTGCACTTGAACAAACTAATTTGTAATGCAACTCAGCAGTGAACCCTTGTCACACTTACCTTCATCATTTCCAGATGCCCACATTGTAACGGAAAACTCCCCCTCCAGGGTTCTAATTTGCACTTGTTTGGGTTCCCACTTTTTCTTCTGTCCAAGCCCCACTCCTCCGATGGACTGAAGACTTGGATCATACTCCCTCAACCTCCTCCTGTTATTATTGCTTAGACTAGGGCCCCCAGGCAAAATCCTCCGGAACTTTTTACTATTATTATTATTCGAATTCGACGTTGAGGACAGCAAGTGATGATGAGCGCTTCTATAGCTGGACGACGGACTCGGCTCACAATGGTCTTCGTCCATAAGGATCCCTGCCTCCGAAACTAATGCCATGTTTGGATCGTCGTAGCCCACTATTTCCTCCTGTCCGTCCAACAGCGCTGCTGGATCATCCAACCCACAGTCATCATCCTCCACCGCTATCTCAATCGTATCATGATCGTCCAACGTTTCTATCTCAACTTCCTCCAACTGCGGCTGGATTTCCACTTCCGTAATTACATCCGGGCTCAAATCCATTTTTATACCTTGATCCTCCTCACTTTTGCAATATTTCCACTCTCAAACCACCGTGCACAATTTTAAATTGTCCACAAATATCACCAAATCTTTCGTCTCTTCCACTGCCCACTTTACTCCTTTTTTTTACTAGCAATAATTCTTTTCACCTGTAAATATTTACACACAAACAACCAAACACAATTTACTCCGTGATACAACAACAGCCCCCAATTAACATTCTCTTCCCTTCAGCCAAGTACAATCACAGGACATTCTTAATTATCTATTCACTTACCTTCAACAATAAAAATAGCTTGATTATTCCTTCTTGTCACCCGTTCTTCAATCCCCGCATGGACAACCAACCTATTTTCTCTTCTTCTTCTTTTCTTTTAATATTCTTGGTGTCCTCCAAACAAACAACCAAGAAAATAGTATCTTCTCTCCAGCACTTCTCCTTTATCCAGTTCCCCTTTATTATTATTTACCCCAAAAAAGAATCACGTCTCTCCTCACCACATCACAAACATGATCACTTCTTCGTTTTTTTTTCTTTACAAAATCTCAATTTTTTTTTCTTCTTCTCTCCTCTCAGCAGCCAAAAAAGAATTGGATGTTCGAGCCAAGAACACAAAAAAAACCATAGACGGATAAGCCGGAGAAAAAAAAACAAAATTTTCTTCTTCTCTTTTTTTTACATTCCCTCACATGCTTCTCGCCGACTTTTTAACACAGCCAAGTCTTTCCCGTTCCGAAATATCCGAAAAAACAACTCTCTCAAAAAAAGAGAAGCAGTGTGAGAGAGAAGCACTTGCACGTAAAAATAAATACTACACACGCAGTTTTTATATCATGATATTGATATACACAGACAGACACACTTGAAAAACTGTTTTTTTTGTTATCATGTGCATTTACCCACCTGAAACTGACCTGTACCTAGATTTAGCGACTCTTTTTTTTGAATGCTGGCCAATACTCCAAAGCGTTTGAAGGCTTCATCCAAAAAAAAATATATAAAAGCGAGAAGCAAGAATTGTCTAACCCTTTCATGTTAAAAACAAGTTTTCTTGTTATGTGATAGCCGCGCTATCCTGTAATGTTGAGCGGCTAAAAATGTGACAAAAGTGTGGCTATGTTGCTGATCATAATCATCTTTTTTTATCCAGCAAATGAAAATATTCAGTTTTTTTTCTTCTTCTTTAGTTAAAGATGATATGCCGGAGAACCTTAAGAAAATATACGATGGGGAGTCTACTACACGCACAAAAATAATTTAAGATGTTTAAGATTTAAAGATTAGCCTTGTGAAAAAAAGGGTTTTAGTTTCAGTCAGAGATCAATGCAAAAAAAAGCAAGAGATTTTTTGTTGTTGGAAGCGAAAGCTTGGCTTTTGGCATTCAAAAAGATGTTTGGAGTGGGGCTGGTGGTGGTGGTGTGCGTGTGCATGCCTTGGAAGTAAAATTAGGCGCATATTTTAACACAAAAAGAGCAAGAGAGATGATAATGTTTGGCCGACTAAACGGGAGAGAGACATGTGGCTTCATTTAATCTTGTTTTTATATTGACTGCTAAATAGAATATCATTAGGCTATTTAACAACTCATAATTTTAAGTAAGGCTATGGATGAACAATATTGAAATCGGAGAACGCTGCTTGGTTGTTGAAAGAAGGAAAAACATTATAATAATTTTTTTTACGTTTGGAAGGAAGAATATGAGAGGAACAAGAGAAAAAAATGTAGAACAGTTAACATATTTTTTTGGCAAGCTTTTGGTTTATGAATGCCTCCCACAAAAAAAAAGAAGAAAATTCTGCTGCTTGTTTTGTCTTTAAAAATAGAATGTGGAGAGGTAGACAGTGTGGAGTTGGAATATTTTAAAAAAAAGGCATGTTTCAACTTGAGATTGATGTGTGATCTGATCAGATGCATTAAGTTTTTTTATAAATCAACGTGACATTCCAGAGTTATCCAGAGGGAGAGAATTGATGCTTTGCTTGCTTTCATCAGTAGAAGAGACAAGAGCTCGTGTGTGTATTTTTTTGTCATGTAAAAACTTGAAAAAAAAGTATTTAATATTAAAAATATAAAAAGCTACATTGTAGTAGAAAGGACTT
This sequence comes from Akabosia matsudoensis, assembly GCA_019593645.1. Classification (NCBI taxonomy): domain Eukaryota; kingdom Metazoa; phylum Arthropoda; class Collembola; order Entomobryomorpha; family Paronellidae; genus Akabosia; species Akabosia matsudoensis. The sequence continues at coordinate 57,020 of VICI01000085.1, read as the reverse complement.
TGATTTTGCTGATTATCTTATTTTTGTATGGCCACAGCCACACACTGTCACTTTTGGTAATACGGTGTGAGAGTATCGGTTACATAGACGTTAGAAACAGGCGAATGTTTTTGTAACTTTGCATTGTGAGTGTTTTGACGAACAAAGTATACGGTTTTGTTTCGGGGCGACGTGAAAAATCTCAAAGATGTTTGTCCAAGCATGTTATTTCATAACGGCAGACTGGAGACTACATTGCGAAAAAAATATGACATTTTTTCTGACCTTAGAAGCTATCATTTTTTTACTTGTTAACTGGACAGTCTTGTGTTAAGAAAATATCCTTGTAAGAGCGATTTATTCTTATGGTTTCTTGATAAGCTTTCCCTTTTAAAATACACGCATCGCTTAGATGAATATATATATGGTCCGTTCCCCTGATTATGGACAAGGTTATCATTTATGTTATCATTCTTTATAGCACACTGCGCTCTAATGCCTGCTACGCAGTTGTAGAGAAAATTGCCAAGACAAAATTTAACCAGCGGTTTGTTTACAAACTATAAGAATAAAAATAAAATGATAATCATCGGGGTGGTAGAATTTACGCATGAAAATGGATGGCGAAAGGGGGCAAATCTTCCTTTCCGGTTTTCGCCATTAAAATGCATTATTCTCAGGTACGAAAACAAACTTCACAGAATCCGCTCCGAACTGGGTCGTCCTCGCAAGCCAGGTCAATCTCTTCGAGTTCCCGATCACCCCATCGAGATTTCGCAGAGGACCGTTTGGTTTTCAGTTTTCGTCCGAAAGCAGAACGACCAACGACCACAGTCCGCCCCGAGCTTGTCCCGCGAGCTCCTCCAGAACTACCCCCATCCTCTGAGAACCTGCCAGAGTACCTTATTTGGGTGAAAAATGAGCCTTTCGACTTTGGCATACTGTCGCCCCTTCCGTGTCCTAAAATTGGGATCAACATCCTTCGAAAAATTGGCGAGTACTGTCGGGACAAGGTCGGCCATTATCCTAACCTGTCGCTAAACCAGTGGCATCATATCTGCAAATACAAACTCCAGCTTGCGACTGATCTTTGCTCGACTTACTTCCGGGTTTTTGACGTTCTCACCCGGCATCCCTCTCAGTGGACACAGATTTCGGGGGCAACCGAAGTCTCCCGCGATCCACTTCCAGCAGAGTCATGGGATTGGAAGTTCAACCGCTCGGTTCGTGTAGGAATCGACGTGAATGATGACTTTACAGTCAACACGATGCAGTTTCTCTTGTTTCTTTACATCCAACACTTTCTCCGCCTTCATAAAAAGTTTGTATTCAAGTCTTGTGAGGATGAGCCGTGGCCCGATTTACTGAACCGAAATGGTGGTGCCGGAGCCATTGTTCCTGAACAGCAACAGACAGAATTCATACTCGCCAACTTGGCGGAAATCATAGAGTTTCTGATGCTTCTCCATCGGAAAAAAGGGGAGGAGGAGGGGAAACTGACAAGAATTCATATCGACGTAGTCCGAGCGCTGAGTCTAATCCTGGGCGTGGGAATCACGTCGCCCAACACGGAGTACAAGTCTCTAGACGAGTGTCTCCAACTGACAGACATCCGCTGGAAAGTGGAGTACAATAGACAGTCAAAAACTCTGGATAAAAAGGCGTTTGTCCAGTGGATTGTTGAAAATGTCAAAATAAACCCGTGGGGACCCTCGAGCATACCTATACCCCAAATGACAGTTTCTGCCTCGACTGGAATCTGGGAGGATGCAGAGGTCTTCAAACAAAACAAAATGTTTTGGAACACGCAGTCCTTTCCGAAAACGTATGTACATTGAACTCGAACTTGCAATTCGAACCTATCAAGAGACAGATTTCCTTTTGAATATTCAGGTGGTACCTGATTTCCGGTGTGGACAAGCAAGTTCTGATCCTGGACAAATTAGAAAACATGTCGTCAGTTAAAATCCACCGGTGCAATAACTCCATTATTTACTTGCCTGGAGTATTCTCGAACATTCTCGTTCAGAAATGTGCCGGAGTAAAGCTCATGCTTGGAGTTTCATCAAAAGTTGTTAAATTTATAGACTGCTCGAAAATGACTGTGTCCAGCGTTGGACGACAGTTTATAATCACAGACGTGACCAAGTCGGTATTCCACTTGATGACTCCCAGCGGTCCTATCATTTGCGGCAGTAAAAATCATGAAATCAACATAGCCCCATACAACACGTCTTATCCGGGACTGATATCCCACCTCAAAATGGCTGGAATCTCGCCCAAGCTACAAAAATGGCTGCGTCCGCTAGAAATCTCCAATGATGGATTTCCTCGGGCCTTCCAACAGTCAAATGTGTTGCCTCTTGCCCCAGAGAAATTTACAATGTTGCTCTTTCCATTTAGAATTGGCCCGATTGGACAGTCCTTTAGCTTATCTGTACCTGTTCCCCTTCCAGGCACATTGCCCACAGTCTACCATCAAAGCGTACAAGATTCTCAGGCGAAAATAGAACAAGCGCGCCAAGCATTCATAGACCGGCTTCAGTTCTCCGAGGAGGACACCAACCACATTTTCCAAATTACTTTGCTCCGATTCAAGAAATGGCTGCGGGAAACAGGTCACTATGAGCACATCGTTGGTCTACGGTCCTTGCAAAAGACAATGGAACAGGAGCACAATGAGCCCCTCATTTGTTCTAAAGGCCACGACCTGTCATGCATCAGCAAAGTCGTCAAAAATTTCTTCTCAAGAGATGACTCCTCGAGTCCCTCCCACTCATCTCCACGTCGTAGTCGCGCCGCGGACAAAACCAGGAGCCCCCACCACGGGGAAGAGGAAGGCGTCAACGGATCCCAGTTTAGCAACGCGTCATCTCTCCCACTACTCCAACCCCGAGGAGGATCTACCACTCACAGATCTCACATTAATCCTTAAGATGAGTCAAAGCCCCACTTGTTCAAAATATACTTTTCTCATCAAATATCACCTTTTTTATTTCTTTTTTTCGGCATATTCAAATAATTTACAATAGCATAACTGTTAAGGTCCAGCGTAAAGGTTGTTAAATAATAATACCTTACTCATTAGTTGCAAATACTTAAACCGGTAATAATAATTTCTCTTTTTTGCAAATTATTCTTTCGCTCCTTGCCTCCCACTGTTTTCCCCAAGATTGCAGATAAAGTATCAAATATTTTTCTTCGTTGAATGACATGTTAAATACTATAGTATGTATCATATAAACTTAAAAATGACACTTGTTGCAGGGCAGAGGGAACATGAAGTTGCTTTCTCTGATGTTTTACTAATTACCTAACGCCTTGTGTAGTAAAAACGATGAACATGAACGAACGCACCTCACAATCCCATACCGAATGTATATACATTTCACATACATATCTGCCTAAAATTCTTAAATAATCTAATACATGATAACAAATAGTTTGACTAACGAAGTAAAACATTAAATCCAGATTGATAAGCCGTTAGAATTTACTCAATATCATCTTTCTTTTTTTGTAACACATTAAGTGATAATCCATCATAACATTCAGGATAACTTGCATCAGGTATTTTACAGACTAAAACAATAGATTGCAGTTCATTCGTTTCAGATATAAAATTTAAGAGACCAAGAGTAGATCTTACCGAGTAAGCTTGGTAGAACTTATACAGGTCATAACAATTATCATTACGTTAATTGACAAAGAAAATTATTCCCACTCACACTGGTGTTCCTTTCACAAGCATTCGTACAATGAAACAAAAGTAACAATAATAACAACAAGAGAAATAATAATAACATTCAAAAAATGGATCACATATCCATTGGCACCTTATCGTCTTCCTCCATAGGATCACCGTCACCGTTGTTTGTTTTGTCGATGCCTCCTGTTTGAGATTTGACAAGGATGTCCACGGCAGACTCAGGTGTTTGAGAAGGTGGCGGTCCCATCAAAATTTTTGAGGACATTAGCTTACCGAGCATTTTGCTCTGCACGGATGCTGGAGGGAAAACTGACGATGAACTTGCAGACCCTGTTGGGGTTGAGGATCCACCGGATGTTGAGGGAGGAACAGCATCTTCTGCAGAACTTTTTCGCGGACACGTGTCTACAAGGTCTTGGAGTCCTTCAGGAGGCTTCATATTAGAGAATTCTTTCCGAAGCAGAGATAAGTTGTTCTATAAATTACAAAGTAACATTACCATACGTTTATTCCATCTAATACGTCCTATAGTAGCACTTGTTCAGTTGATGTAATAATACCTTGAAAACAGTCACAGGATCGGCTCCACCAGTAACGTTTTTACCAGCTCGTTTGTCTGTTTTACAAGTAACAGTCAAATCCTCAAGCCAACTTTCGCACTGACTGAGAATCTCCGCTCGTTTCATCCAAAAATGTCGATGAATAATCTGACATAGCCAAGTACGAATTTAATATGATAACTATGAACGCGACCGAAAGCAAATAAATGTTTCCACATACATCTTTAAAGCAAGGAGACGGATTCCGTAGTTGATCCAACATAGCCCACTCCACGGTTGCGATTTGAATTCCAGCGTTGTATTCACGCGAGCTTCTCTCTCCGGCTTCGGTACCCCTTGACTTTTCATAACCCGGCTCATTGAAGTATGGTTCCGCATTCAAAATCAGGGATTGTATCGCAACCAAAACCTGGTAATATTATATTAACATGATAACATGTGTTATTCCAGAAGCAAGTATTAACAAAGAAACCTATAAGGCTCTAACATGAACATACCGGCAAAAGGCTGGACGTTTGGGGGTTCCACTTCTCCTCTGGGCGCCCATGCCAAGTATTCAAAATGCTAAGGCACACTTTTCCATCGGTATACAAGTTAGGATTGAAACGTATTCGTTGACGTCCAGTTGTTTCTAAATTGATCATCATTGGTGAGCTTGGGTAGTCGTTAGGGAAGAACACGTCGAACTCAAAACAGCCATTCGAGTATGGCGTTCCAGAAGGTCCTGTGATGAGGACTTTCATTACGTCCAATCTATCGTTATCACTACGGACGAAAATTGTGCTTCCGTAGGCTATCGGTAAAGATGATGACAGTGTCACACTCTCCTGCGCTAAACGTTTCAACCGAGCTGGGAAGGCACGACCCCAATTTGTTCTCACGTTACTTTCGTAATGATAAGGAACTACAAATCGAACACCCCCAGTATCTTCCTCTTCCGTTATCATCTCGTAAAAGGCGAACTGTAGTTTCTTCATTTCATCGATGTATCTTTCCTCGAGTGTCTTTGGAGTCAGAACTAATGCATTTTCAGCGCCATCCTCGCCCATTTCAATATCTTGCGGACCCTGCTTCTTGATGAGTTCCGAAACAGCTTTCTGTTGTGCAAATGATTCAAGCCAAGGACAGTTAGATGCATCATGCAACTGCAAGTGGGAAAATTTTTCTTGGATATTTACTTACCTCAACGAGAGTTGCTGTTGACTGAATATCAGGAATCAGTTGTGCCAACCCCTCGTCCTCTAAATCCTCTATCTTTGAGCTTTGTTTCGTCTTGACCTTGCCCTTCGTATTAGTGGTTAAACGACGAGCGTAGTTGTCCACCACGTCCTTCATTTTCACAAGTAGTGATGATATACTTTGCTCATCACATGGGGAGCCGGATTTCCTTTCCCAAGGGGCTAGTAGTGGTAACAACTGAGGGCTTGAAACGAGAGATCGAAGAAACTGGAGAACAGACTTGTACAATGGGACATGTCTTGCCATGTCTAGTACAGAATCATTCCTGAGGTACCCAGAAATCGCGCTGAAGAGGCAAGAATCTTTTAGCAAAACGGCCATTTCGCCAGGTAAGCAAGTTTCTGACTCCTCGTCAGCGTTTGCAAACGATGCGGAAGATGGTGGCGATGAGGACGTATCCATTGCCTTGCTGTCTTCCGTTGACTTAGTAGACTTGCTGACTTTAGGATTAATATAGCTGGAAAGAACTTGAAGTAAACATGTAACATTCTCTTCTTCTGCTCGTTTCTTCTGGAGAGCGGTTTCCACATCCCAGCTTTGTGCGGTTGAGCCAGTTCCGAATCCAGTACCCTTGGCCCAGTACACGTGAGATTTGTCATCTGATTTGTTATTTTTTTCATATCCACCCTGGGCCTTCGTGGCAGCAATCACAAGCTCATGTTGGAGTCCGGGAACTAGGGATGGATCGCACTGCTGATGTGTGAAGACAGCAAGGCAAGCAAGAATGAAATGTATAGCTTTGTATTCAACCATGGCTCTTCGGAGATGGCGACCTTCTTCAGTGGAAAGTGGAAGAATCTCAAGGAGACATCGCAGCACTTGGAATGGTAGAGTCGGTAACGTTTTTGCTACTGCTGTGCCAAAAATATCGTCTGAAAAAAACATAATATTCAGATATAGTAAACAAAGTCTAAGTCAGGGCAGAATCGCCAACATTTTATAAAGTACTTACTGCCTTCTGCGTCATCAGTAACCCCCATTACCAATCGTAGCATACATTGTGCTCCCACGCGTTCTCCAAGTAATACTTCGGAAAATCTGGGAAGGCTAAGGAAGAGACCAAAGGCGGCCATTGAGTGAGGAGGAATCCCAGGTGTTGGATTGAAATGACGGAAAGCTGAATTCTTCTTATGAATAGGGGTTGAAGTCGCCACTATACTTTCCATCATGTCCTGTAATCATTAAAATACCGCACACAAGCATGTAACAATAGTTTCGCTGGGCTAATGTTGAGTACCCTAAATGAAAAACTTCTGCACTTACATCGTAGAAGTCATCTGCACTTTCAATTTTAACCCACTCCATATCGGTGTTCATGGCTCCGGGACTGTCTTTATCAACACCCATCACCAATCCAACGGTGCCCGTAATCTTAGTTCCTACTGCGATTTGTCTTAGGGTGTCTGGGTACACAACTGGGAGATGTTTTGCCAACAAACCAAGGCCACCCATTCTACTAAATACTTCGATTGTCGATGGAACCGCACTTACATTGAAAATGTCAGGAATTTTTCGGCTCTTTTTTTCTTTAATTGAGCTACTGGTGGTTTGAACTGGTTGCATACTATCGTCGCCATCAGCCGACATGCATGCCGTTGAACTGGACGGCGAAAGGTCGCTTGGAGATGAACCAACTACTTCTGTCCTTAGAGATAAAACGAGCACGTCTAAAAATGGAGTGCGAGTTTGTACAGCAGCCAGCAGAGTGTTGAGTGGAAGATGTAAAGGTACTTTGACCTCCGGAAACTCTTCCAGTTCCAAAACCTTTAGACATGAATCAGTGCAACCATGTTAGAAAGCCCAAGGACCTTCAAAGACTTAAACTTAAATGACAACTTACCAGTTTTGGCCCTCTTTTCGGATCTGGACTGTCACTAACACTTTTCGCCTCACTCAAACTATCCGGCTTCAATTTCTTCGAAGCAGTTTTTATCAACCGCCTTTGATCAGCGGTAACTCGTTTATCTTTAGCGACTGTTCCGATAATCTGGTCGATCATTTCCAGACCCGCTTCGACTAGTCCATCTTTCTTTGGCACCGCAGCAGCTCTTACCACTTCACTAGCGTTACCACTTTTGTCCAATTTCATCCCAAGAGGTTCAATCAATCTCAGAAGTTCGTATGCTGTTGACTGAGTACTTGCGTAAAATACTCTATCCGCACCGTTGACGCCCATGCAAGGATGACGATCTTTCAGATGTACAGTGGTACTAGGAACTTTCAAGGTATACTTGCTGTCGCTTTTGACGTGGACCACAACTCTCTCGTTCTCAAGAAGCAGTTGAATGAGAAGACGTCGACAAAATGACGACATTGAGTGTAGAAATACGGCTTCTAAACATAAAACGATGTGCATAAACTCCTTAAGATAATAAAAGCTTGAGATCGTATTGGGACTTACTGTGCGGTGTGGCTTTTTGCTTCAAAATAATATCTCGAAGACAGCTTGCTATTTTCATCTGATTATCCGGGTGAGTCCAACAGCATTTTGCCAAGAAGTTTATCACAGTTGACTCAATATCATACACGTAAGTACCAAAATAGGAACTTTTCAAACTGCCCGGAAGCGTGGAAAGAAGGTTCAAAACCGGTAACCAAAACCCTGAACCTTGTGATCCAAACCAGCTCTTGAACTCATTAACTTTGCACAACTCCCCATAAAATGTTAGAACTCCCACAAACTGGGTAGGCGTTATAATCGTTTTCTGCATGCCATCGGCGTTGACAGCAGCTGCAGACATCCAGGCACGCGTGTTGTAGAAGTTCCAGAAATCCATTATTGCAGTATTCAGGGATTCCAAGAGAGATGAGTTTTTAAGGTTATTAGCGGCGGCATGAGATTGAGCAGCACGTCCAAGTGTCATTAGAATACTCGGATGCAGTTCGTCCTTCAAACTTCTCACATCTTTCACTTCAACACGTCCCCAAACGCTACCTTCATCATACCACTGCTGTAGCAGATCCGTGAAACAACTACCACTCATGTCTAAAAATTGTAAGACTCATGTTTATCCTTTGACTTCAGTATGACGGGTAAAAAGATGAGGATTTGAGACATAACTTACCAATCCCTTCAGACAACTTAATGAGATTCATACTAAACATGAGATACACAAACAACCAGGGCTGGCAATAACAAACAGAACATATCATGTGGTCCACTATAGATTTCAAATCCGATTTCGGTTCCAGCTTAACGGACCAATTGTAAAGCTTCCTAAAGACACCACATTATCAATAATAGCCACTTAAGCCACGAACATTCTACTTGTGTGATGCTACATACTTCAGTAGATATGGGGTGGCGATTTTCGTCAAATCTACTTTTCCGGTGGCGGCAACTGACCACAGAGAGGCAGAAACAGCTTGGATATATTCTGGAACAGCGCCACTGGCCCGGAAACTTGAAGCATTCTAGAAATCAAATACTCATGTTAGAAATCCTTCTTACTATTTTACTCCTACAAAAATTTGTCTTACCGAGAGTGCTTCGTCTGCACAATTTTCTAACCAACGAATTACGGTTAACAAGTTCATATTTCCCCACTCCGGAATTGCGCAGCACAGTTTATACAACAACTCAACCACAGTATTTAACTGAGATTGCCCATTAGTTCCCTGACTGTTGCTTGCAGATAGACCATGGGACAACCCAAGTTGCACAGGTCCAATTAAAGCACTAATTAACTGCTCACTCACATCTCGATTGAACCTACCGAAGTGGAACAATACTGAAGCAGCGTGTGAGAGTGACACGTCATTAATCTTTCCAGATGTGACAGGTGCGACAAGAGTGGAATAACAGCTTTCAAGCATGTCCGGTGTTCCAACTGCGGTTTCAATGATGTTCTTGTATAGTTCAGCGTTTCCTTCGGCTGTATTGATAGCTCGATCTAATATGTACATCCAATGCGCACTTGACTCCATTGCACGGTTTCCATCTCCAGATGATATACCTTGCAAAGCCGCTTCACTGAATGTGGTCGACCCCAAAAGCCTAATCTGTGACAGCCCAAGATTGTTAGAGTCTTTCGGTTTGAAAAGGCGCAGTAACACAGTTTGAGCAACTTCCGGTTGGGTTAATTGTATACTGATATTCGACATCCCTCCACATTGCACAGGAGGACTCATAGGTAGAGTCATATTACTACGCTCCCGCGACACCTCCACCATCACGGCTGAAGGACACGCTGCTAATCCGAGTCCAATAATAAGTAAGGAAATTCAAAGTTATTAGCTTTTCAGTTCACATTCACACAAGAGACATTTTTAAACTGCAATCGTGCTTACTTGATAACGAAGTTACATGTGGGACAATTTGAACCTCTCTAAGAAGAACAGCACATGGTAGAGTGACGACCAACTCCAGATAATTCTCTTCGGGGAAAAAGTGGTACGACCATACTGGAGTGCGAGCCCGTCTATGAGGAGGTGTTGCTTGAAGAAGAACCTCACTCGGATGCGCAGAAAAGTTTGTGGATGATATTGTTCCCAATGGAGCCACATTTATAAGTCCATCCTGAAGATCCAAGGATTCACCGCCATATTTCTTTTGTCCAAACATCGCATTACCGTCAGTTCTACCAATGTATTGTGTTAAAATCGAAACAAACGTAGGGCAACTACTGATGTACTTCTTCGTACTGTTAACCAGCTTATCACAAACAGCCTGCAAAATTGAAACTAATTGTATGTAGAGGCTCTAGAAGACATATAACAGTAGTAAATACTCAGATGTACGCATCTTACTTGGACACATTTCATTTCACAGAAGAGCCGTAGGTATTCCTCCTTGCTGATGACTTTTAGGACCATTAGAACAAAAGTTTCTGACACCATCAAAGGGCAGTAGAAGTCGTCAAATGGAGAAGCTGTGGGTGTAATAGAGTAATTTTAATATGATTCAAGTTGTCGTCAATCTGAAGCACTGAGAAATATTGACTCACATGATAGAAATTTTCCAACTGGAGTGATCATCCATTCAGGTCGGGTACAATTCGAGTGCAACTTGCTGAACAAATGAATTACGGCGTCAACAACTGTAGAAGGCGCAGTTGTATCCAATATATTGAAGGCACTGGACAAATCCCCACTGACGAGCACATTAATTCCGTTGGGATGAGCAAGCACGGATAATATTTGCATCATGCAGGGCTCCATCTGTAGCACTATGTCAGCGATCGTTCTTGGTGCAGCTTTATCGCATTTAGCGACACAATCTTGCAAGCTAGTTTCGTATCCTTCATAGAAAGAGGAGAATGCGTGTCTTCGGAGATACTCATAGATATCCACGGCCGTTTGATTCTAATGACAAAATAGTCGGTTCTTGTAGGTTAGCAGTTTGTACCACTTGATGTGTAGCTTGTGTACGTGTGGAACTTACCGCATTTGCAGGTTGTGGGGCAAAAGTCTTAAAAGGCAAACTGACAATAGATGCCATAAACGTGACCAATCGGAACATGACCATTTCCAATGTTTGTCCTTTGCTGCCTTTGGTGTCCATTTGTCCAGCTGCTGCAGCTCCCGCGGCCGATGAAGCGCCAGATTTCAAGTCAGCAGAAGAGCGAATAATCAATTTGTTAGGGAAAAATACAAACCGATGAAGAGCGCTCGCTGCAAGATTAACCATATATATGAAGAATTTGCTTAAGCTGCCAAATATAAACAGAAAAAAAAGATCACTTACCAAAAGATTGAATTATTGAAACGATTGTTGTCGGATTTTCGTAAGATAAGTCTGGGCAAGTAACTCTATCCAAAAACTTATTAAAGGCATCTAACGGAAAGTCTGTGTTTAAAAATGGACCTGCTAGGAACATTCCCAAGACCCGAAGCAATACTTCTTTTAAGCACGGTGTCCACTGAGTATCACTGCTAAGTTGACGAAGTCTCAATAAAAAGTTATAAAAGTGTTGACAAACTGTAGGTCCAGCTGAGACAACATGACTTTTTTGGATATTAATGCCTGAGCCGGAAATGAACTTCAAAATTACGTCTGGGAAGCTCTTGTCTGTCAGGATATGCAGCCAATGACCATTACCAGAGCTGATGTTACGCTGATTTGCAGCTAAACCGAGGCACTGAAACGCCAAGCCCCATTCTTGAATTCCAACACTTGCATTTCTACGAAAGATATAAAATTATTACCCCTGAAAGTTTGCTACTCATTCAAAACTGCGTAAACTTCAACTTACTTGGTCAAAGCGGACATCAATGAGGATAAAGACTGTGGCGCTAAAGGTATCACAGGTTTTACATTGTGAGTTTCCTCCAGAGTTGGGTACTCAGTGTTGATGGTTATCCAAAGCTGGAGAATTTTTGCAATATTCAAGGAACAATTCTGTAAAAATAGAAAAGAAAAAAAAAAACCATTAAAATTTGTACACTCTCATTAATCAGTCAATCCACAGTACAGAACTGAGCTTGTCTTCTTCTGATTACCTCAGATGCCATCATGCTGAAAATGTTATCAAAACAATTTGCCAAAATCTGTTGTGACGGCTGGACACTGTATTGAATAACCTCTGGCATACCTCGTTTCTTTAAATTTGGCAAATTTTTTAAAATCTCAGCAGGTACTTCCACTGGTGCCTTCAGACATTGAGCAAGTACCTCTGAATCCACAACCGACATTAACCTTAGCCTAATTTCCGTTGTACTTTCTACGCCACTTTCCAATCTCGCATCTAATGCTGACGATATACTAGTTGTGCATGGACTCAGCTTCTTTGGTTGGCCGATTGATTTTTTCCCATTTGCACCTGAACTCAAAGGACATTTTCCTGCTTCAAGCATGCCGAATTCGATGACTTCCATGTCCTCAAAATCACTATCCTCTGAATCCAGACTGACTGTACTTTCCATGTTCATAATTTCATTCACAGTATCGGAATCAACGCTGTCTACGCAAATATCCTCTACTTGCATCGCTTGTTGAGCTACGGCAGTCGCAACAGCATCATCTGTAGCTGATGAAATGGCTCCAGCTAGAATATCCTCCGTCATTCCTACCATGTTAGCATCTCCGGTGCCTCCCCCCGTTGGAATAATTGGAGCTGCACCATCCTCTGTCTGCCTTTGAGCTGAAGCTGAAGGGTAAAGTTTTTCGCCTTCCAAAATATCCTGAATCAGACAAATCGTAGCATGTGCAACCCAGCTTGAACTCCAATTTCTTTCGCGAACATAATCACTACCACACGACGAACAAATCAGTGTCACTAACTGTTCAACATCAAATATTGCACCAAGTGGAATAGAAGGCCGACACGATGTTGCGATCTTAGCTAGAGCCTTGCAAACTAGTAAATATACATCCGAGTGACATGTTGAGTCCATTCTGAGTAGAAGCAGTCCAAGTCCTTTGGCTACATTTAAACATAACGATTGGCTCAAATTAAGATTTATCTCCACGTCTGTTTGAGGACAGGGATCTTCTTTCAAATCTTTGCTCGTAAGAAGTCCTCGTTTGTTGAGAAGCTCGCTCCGACGTATTTGTAACAAGTCTTTAAAGTGCTTGGAGCCTTGTATTTTGATCGTCTTCCCCAAACTCGCTTGTTTTTGTTTTATTGCTTCTATTTGATTACCCAACGCAGACAGCTTATTACCGATTCCGCCTAGTTGCTGCTGTAATAAAAATGGCCAATGATCATACAAAACCATGCCAAACACTCCAATCCAACAATATAAGCAAATAAAATGTTTTGTGCATACCATTTGGGTTGCATAGCCCAATCCAGCAGCAACATTATCCAACTCTTCCAACTTCTGTTTCGTTGCCATTAATTTCTTCTGTATTCGCCGTTTAAAGCCACTGGCCCCGGTCATTCTATTTTGTGCACCACTCTTTCGATACAGCGCACTTTCCCCTTGGATAAAGTCCCACCTGGACGAAATGCAGCTAATATCTTTCTCTTTCGCATTCTTGCTATTAGATGTAGGTGTAGCACACGACGAAGTCAACGTACAATTAACTCCATCCAAGCACAAACACAAATACATTACCACCCATCCTAACAAGGTCATGTCAATTTTAGATCGTAGGAAAGAGCTTTTGTCCTCCACGGGTGAAAGCAACTCAGCCATCAGTTCCATTGCATTTTCTAAAACACTAGTATTTTGTGCACTTAGAAGCGATTTCTGTCCTAGGTACACAAGTAAAATGAAAACTCTATCTTGAGGGAAGAATCCATTTTGGTTGGAAGAAAACATAGACTTCAGCGTTGAAGCAAGAAACTTTCCCCACCAAGGCTGGCAACCACACACACGAAGCATTAACGTACAAGTTGATAATTGGCATTGTCCATTTTCAGAAACACATATTTCTTTAAAAAGGGATTCACAGGTCTCTTGAGTCATATTGGTGTATAGCGAGTACGGAATAGGCTAAAACAAACAAAAAAATATACTGCATGACATCCAAAACTAGGACTAGGAAACATTCTTACCGGAGATTTGTAACTTACAGTTGTCGATAAAGATGAACTGGACGCCAAAAAGCTTATCCCGAGTAATGATTCAATAAGAAACTCTGTAAGTACGTGCACCTTATCAGTGCACATTTGTGGTAGATTCCGTCTTGGATTTAAGGCATTCGTTTCGGCAGGGGGTGTCTGGATCATAGACTTTTGCAAACGCTTCATCACATTAGTGGCTACATTTAATTGTTGTTGCAAAGTGATACACTCTTGATATGACGAGAGCACAGCTTGATCAGTGCTAGTATTCAGTCCTAGCTTATTACGTTCCTTCCCTTTCGGTAAGTAATAGCTCATGTGGTCTAACGGCGAAATATCTGGCTTCATCAAAGGCTCCAAAAGCCTTCGTAATTTTGTGCAAGCCAGCTGATATCGGCATCCTATGTCTTCAACGAGATACGACAGTACTGATAAATGAGCTTGAATGTTAACGGAAGATAAAATAGTGACGTCATTAGCGACTGTTCCAGTGTCTGGCAGGGTACGGATGTCACCAGGAAGAATAGTTGAATGGCCATAAAACATGCCAAGTGGAATTCGACACTTCGTTGTGCCCATGCCATATCGACCGATGGTGGTGATTTTCAGGTAGCGACAAATTGGTGGCGGTTGAAGATCACAAATCACTAAAGAACGGCTTCCAATGTCTGAGGCAACAACCAGTCTTTGTCCATCTGTGTCCTCGCGATGGAGCCATATGTCAATTGATAACGATACTAAATCACTACACGCTGGTATTATCATATCAGTCAATAACACAGGTGCTCCAAAATCTAGTACAACAAATCTTCTAGCACCAGAATGCATTCGATCAATCACAAGCGCTTGCTGTGGAGGTACATACATCATCTGCTGCCACGGTGAGAGTAGAAGTCTAAGACCTCCATCGTTTTCCACTTTCACACTGGAAGTATTGTCCCCTGAGGTTTGCTGCTGATTCAAAGATGCGTGACTTCCTCCTGGACTTGAGTTTTTACTTGACGGGCCTGCTGATGCGGCTATTAACGCCTGCATAGCCTGACCTTTCTGCGCAGGTGTCATCATGCTTGCAGTATTACTCTTCGGTATGAAGGCAGACGACATACCCATGTGATTGTTGAAAGGTATGTTGTATGATGCACTAGTTGGTGTGTACACTACAGATGTGGGTGGCAATGGAGGTGGCATGGGTGGATGACCCACGTCCACAATAGGTTGCATGACCATTGTCAGTACTCCTGCAGTTTTGTTTAACATCATACTTGGATCCATAGGAGCAACATGTGTGTACTCAACGGTGTCTTGTGGATTCTGGCCACCCGGATACGGAAGCTCTAGTAAGGCGCTGGAGTGGATTCCTACGTTATTTCCCATAAACTTTAAATCACTCAACACATCGTAATATGCATCGGCGGAATCCATCTTCAACGCTTTCTGAAGCATCATAATTTGCTCTACTTTGTCAGGTTCCGATTTCTTGGATCCTTCTCCGGTTGGTAAGTTAGTTGTAAAAGGTTCCCAGGGTTGAGGAAGAGGTACGGCAGAAAATGAACCGCTGGTTGCACCAAGATCGATTTTTTCCACCCGCGTTCCGTCTGAAGCCGCGTGACACGTAAAATGCAGCGGTTCCACTTCGAGGAGGCCGTGGATTTGTTGCTTCGGAGCCAAGTTGCCAACTTTGCCCCATCTGAAATTGAGAGGGTTTCCCACGAGGAGATCACGGAAGTCAACGTCTTTCAAACCCCACAGGTGAAATGTTCCAGATCCGACTGTATTTGCACTGTCCGGAGCACATAATCCGGCATACGTTAAAGGGTGCGAATAAGATTTAGTAAATGGTGGCACTTCAACTTCGAACAGTTCTTGCTCGAACGGGGTTCCGTACAAGCCAAACCTAAAATTCAAAAATAATACAGGACTGTCATGAAGGACACAATGTGCTCAAATCTTCGTGAATCTAAGGATGACAAAAGTACCTAGTTCGCAGGAGCGCATGCATTGGTTCATTTCTTTGATTCAGTTCTTTCGATACGTCCTTCAGTAATCCTAGCAGAGTTTCACTTGCCAAGCTAAGATTTTCGTTTCGCACGCGGTTTAAAATGAGGAAAAACCACTGGAGCGAACCAGCCGATGAGCACGAAATTGTATAGGGTAGAAGCTTGAGGACTTCGTTTAGCAATACTGTTAGGAAAGGGTCACCGTTATCTTCTGCTGAGAATGATTCCACAGCGCTGCAATTTAAAACAAAGTTAATGCGTATAATTCATTAACATGCAGCATGGACTTAAGAGTTGAAATAGT
This sequence comes from Akabosia matsudoensis, assembly GCA_019593645.1. Classification (NCBI taxonomy): domain Eukaryota; kingdom Metazoa; phylum Arthropoda; class Collembola; order Entomobryomorpha; family Paronellidae; genus Akabosia; species Akabosia matsudoensis. The sequence goes on along the minus strand of VICI01000085.1, from coordinate 40,779 downwards.
ACATACTCGATGCATAAAACCAGCAATTTCGCAGTCTTGTGAGCCGTACTACGATCAGCAAACAGAATTCCATGAAGTATCAACGAGCTAAGACGTGATTTGACGGTTTCAAGAAATCTTGCTTGGTAGCCTGTCCCACCAATTTGTGGCCCGCATAAATTCACTGCGGCAACCCATACTAAAAGGTCCAACGCTGAGCTTTGAGCGGAATATGACTTCTCCTGGCCTTCAAAGACTGCTATGTCCAGCAGCCGGGTGAAGAATCGTTCGGATGTTAGCATCTGCTTTCTTTCATGACTATAAATAAAATAACAGATACGATTCAAAATCACATGAAAACCACACTAGATTACATGAGGGGTCATAAATGAACTTACTCTTCAAGTGGCATCGAAGTCGTTTTCACTTTACGAATTGTAATGGATACTTCATGAAGCCAATCACATCCCAAGTACTCTTTTCGCTTGTCTCCGTCCGCTGCTCCGTCAAGGTTGCCACTTGCACCAGTTTTGGGATGATGATGATGTCCCATAGCCGATGACGAAGGCTGTGAACCAAACGGGTTTAGTTGATAAAAAGGGGAGCCTTCTTTTGAAAGCTTCAGTGTTAATGAGGCAGGTCCTGGGAGTTTGGGTTTGGGGAAAACATACAGAGGAGCATGTAGTTTACTCTTTACCTTCGGAATTTTCTCTACCATCTCGTTTGACTTCTGAGCGGAAGAAGAAAGAAACATCAGTAAGCGAAAAAAATAGTACAAAAGTTAAGTTTAAAACTTTTTTCTCATGTGCAATAATAGTCGAAAACAAAAAGAATACCTTTGCGGTCATCATTTTATAGCTCGAACCAGATGTGGTCGCCTTAATGTAATCTGATTTTAAGTCTTTGTTACTTGTGGGCTGGGTCTGAGTTGGGTTATTGGATTCATGCTGCTCTGACGACTTTGCAAGTGATTTAGCTCGTATATGCAAGTAAAAATTACGGCCTTTGTTTAGTACGAGTGTGGGGCTAGTCATCACCACGTTTCCACTTTGACCGGAGAGATCTAAATTTGCACTAAGTTCCAAAGGACCACACACAGGTACTGCATTTATTGTCTTCAAGTACTCGTTTGAGACCGGACTAGCTTTCGGCTGCTGGTTTGGAGAGTCCCCGACCCCAGTCGTAGAAGTCGACGGACTTATTCCTGATCTAATTTTGGACTTGACAGCCCGATACAAGGTAACTTCAATAGGCGGCAGAGAAGTGCAACCCGGCTGCAAACTGAACTTCAAGTCTAAATGGCCCACTCGAAAGGATTTCGGTAATGTTATTTCGAAAATGTGTTCTTTTTTGGAATTCCTACAAAATGTTAAAAAGAAAGTTAGCAGATCAGAGATGTATAACTGAAAAATGAGTTTTTGAATTCAATTTTACGAACTTTGTCTTTTGGAGTCTCCAGGAGAGGGTTGACTCGCTCACTTCACTGTCTTGATGTTGTAAATGTTGTGGATGCTTCCTATCTTTTTGTGCTTGTATAATTCGTACCCAGCAGGAAGAGACATTGACTGCGAAACAAGGCTTGACATTCTCAAAGAGGGTCAGTTGCATAAGCTGTTTCATTGAGCTGAGTGTCAGTGGTTGGTTAACAATTAATTTCGTCGGGTCGACGCCACTTGAAGACGCCGTTGACGACAAGCTTTTATCGGTTCCCAAATCAGCAGCACTTTCGGTATCTTCAGGGAACTCTACACCGATCTTGTTCATAGTATACATTTCCAGAGTACCGTGTGTGGTTCCACAGCATAAACGCTCCAGACCTTCGACACAAGAAAAAAGTTTATTTCAAGCATTACAACAGGCTATTTAAAAAAATTCCATTTAAAAAGTAGTCAAAATACTGGACTTACTGGGTATGTAGGAAATGGAAGTTAGTGGAGGTTCCTGATCTGACCTTTTCACTTTTCTAAGCAGCGATAAATCGTTCACACGAAGAATACATAGTGTGCCATTCTTCAGAATACACGCCAACTGTGAGTCCTCGTAATCTGGAGGTATGACACACATCTGAGCCGGCAACTCTCCACCCGAAATAAACTTTCTACAGGCGACTGGCTGCCGTTCGATCTTCAGCATTTCACTCTCACATACAACTCTGTGAACAATCAAAGCCCCGTACACTTGCACTTGGTCTGTGCCTTCCCTCTCCAATGAAATAATGACTTGCTCCCCGTCCAAAGTTGGTAAAATGTCTTTCGTTAAGGTACAATGTTTCAGATCATTAGGAAGTTCAACTTTCTGCACGAGCACAACTTCCTTCTCTTTCGAAACAGTTTCAGTCTTACTTTTCACACTTTCTGCAGTGCCTTTGTTGGATTGAGCTTGACTAGCATTTGTCACCGGCTTCTTCTTAGTAGACATGATATGATGAGGATGATGATGATGCCCTCCAATTATTTGTCCCGTGGCGTCAACTACAAACGTCCCAGTCTCCTCTGACATGTTCATGTCGCCGAAAATACTTATCGAGTCAGACAGCATATCCCCTTCAGAAATGTAGGAGAAAATGTCCTCTTCAAAATGTTGAGTTTCCTGCTTCGTCCCAGTTCGACTGCAAGGTTTGATTGTAGCTTCAGGTGAACTTGGCATTGACTCATTAACAGTGATTGTATTTGGACTGAGGCCGTACACAAGGATGAATGGACTTGTGAGTGCATCTTGCTTCTTGACACTCCCTCCCACAATGATAGACGGTGGCACTTGTTTTTTGTTGCTCTCCATAATACTTTCAGGAGATCCTAAAATTGCTACTGCCGTTAACTGAAGACTTTCTTTGCTAACAGGTAGCTCCATAGTTGCAAGCGTTCCACGGATAAACGTGTCCAAAGTGAGAACATCACTTTTCGGCTTTCCCTCAACATCACAGTACATAATTTCATCTTGCGGGTTTGTGGACGCGATGATTTCAGGCGTCAGGGAAAATCTCACGACAGGTTTGGGTTCTCGGCCTACATCCCATACGGCAATATGTCCATTTGCATATGCCACACCAACAGCCATTGGACATGACGATCTTCCCAGAATTGGACTTGTTGCCTCCTGTTCTTGTGCAGTGAATGCAGGTGATGAAGCATAGGACACGCTGAGAGGAACATTGTGTGTGTGCTCGCCTCTGACGAATGGACAAAAGGGTGAGTGACGCTCATGTTCTGACCACGGCTCATCGGTAGGTTCCCAACTGACCAGGCAAACGTTACATGTGAAACACATCGCACGATCGTCCCCGTTTGCGCTAGGACTGTGATAGAACCCAGCCTGGGCCATTTTCTCAGGAAGAGCCCATCTGTAATCCATATGGGGCCAGTTAGAAAATGTCTTCAGTCTTGCAGACTCGCTAAACATTTGCGATTTTTCTAAAGGAGGGTCTTGATCTCCTTTGTCAGCTGGAAAAAGGAGATTCAAACGTTCGAGAATAGAAGACGCAATGGACAACTGAGGGATGTATGCGTTTTTCTTCCACAACTCGTTGACCATCGTTTGGAAAGTTGATTTCAGGACTGAGTAGGGTAATTCCAACTTTACAGTACTCCACTGGACACAAAAAGAAATGAAAAAAAATTAAAGTACATCTACCGTTGAACTATGATGAAAGTTTTCATTTCAGCTTACTTTCTCGCGCTTAACTAAAATCAGAGGAGTACCAGGTTCAAGCTCTCTCACAGCGATGGCCTTTAATTGTTTCTCAACCTCGGTGACATCAGTCTCAACTGCATCCGCTGTTGGCAGAGAATGGCACAAACTCTCCGCCTACATTAATTCATACCATAAACAGAAATCATTACTTTTGCTTACAATTTTACGAAGCAATCATAAATATAACAGGTTAGGCAATAATCTCACCTCAGACTTGCCCAGTTCAATTTGAACAACATCAGAAGCGGATTCTGGAGGAGTCTGAAGTATTGTACTCAATAGGAGAATGCCATTGTAGTCACTCCGAATCCCCACTCTATTTCCCTGCACAACAACTAGTTTTTCAGGACTAACATTAAAATCCCAGCTGGAACCATTGCTTCCTTCAGCCCCACCTTCAATATTAAACAGACAATTTTAAATGTCATATATCAGATCCAATCACGCACATTCTTTACAAAATAATAGCTTACCAATTTTGGTAGAAAACACTGATTCTCCAATCGTGGGATCAACCACATACAAGTGTCCATCCTCCGTCCCCACCAAAATAACATTTAACTTCTCACTATAAGCAACTCTTGACACTGTCTTCGCCTGACATACCTCCAACGGCTGTCCATCCAGTCGAAGCTCCTCACCCTCCTCCATTTCCCCTCCTGGTTCTCTTCTCAATAGTATTTAAACAGTTAACTTCACTTCACAACAGTTTTTTACCATAGTTGTTCGGTTAATATATTAATCTTCTTCACAACCTCTCTCCCCATCTGGAATAGAAGTATCCAAAAAAAAACTTGTTAGGTCTTTTGACACATCTGTTCCTCAGTCGTCCGCCGCCGACATTTGATCGACCTACCTAACACTAACTCTGCGTCATTTACTATCTTTTCCTAATTAGCGTCTTAGTTTAATTAACAAACATCCGCACGGCTTCACACACCAGAGATATCTTCATAAAACCGTGTTAACTTCAACTTACGTCAACTCTCAAGTTAATTTTGTTTGCATTGAATGATAAATACTAGTAGCCAGCATGAATAAGAGATGTGTTGGTCAAGAAATCACAGAAGAAAAAAAAAAATGATTTTTTATTCTCTCACTCAGCGACCGACGACGTCTCTCAACTTGTAAGCAAGCACCGACAAGACCGACATACAATTTCGTGTCTTATTTCATCCTCTCTACCCAGACCATACTTATTTTTACGAAAAATGGGTGGAGTCAACAGATTCTTGACTGTCTTTTACCAAACTCCGCCTACACAGTTGCTTTTTAGTCTGGTTAGTGTACTTGAGCACAGGTAGATAGTGTCTTAAACAACGTTCTTTTTTCTTCGCATTTCAAGTCAAGACATGAAAAAAAATGGAAACTCGAGCCCGGAGTTTTATTTTATTACCAAGAAAATGAGATGGCGAACGAAAAGAATGGAAAAGGGCTCAAGTATAGACAAATTACTAGTCGTGGAGGTGCATTCAAATTGGATTTTTTACATATAAAATGAACTCGAAAAACATTTAGAAGCAATGGACATATTTCTTGGAAATGCTTTTTGCGATTGATTGAAAAAAAACATTGGTTGATAGTTGAGGAATTTTTATATGAAAAGGAATGGCGAAGTTGAGAAACGAGGAAGAAAATCGTTTAGAAAGCCCGGTTTCTTTTTATACCCCGCCGCGCAGAAAAGTTTAGGAGACGTTCAAAATTAATGTAAAAGTGACGTTGAAGGGGAACTTGAAGCTGAACACTTGACAGATTTTCAAAAAAAAAAATAAGCAAAAAATTTACAAGTACGTTGAACAATACACAACGCAAACTCTTACTTTTTAGCATTGACTTTGACGAGGTTATATTTGTATTACTTAGAATCTAGGCGCAATAGAATACAAGTACTAACAATGAGTCGATGACAATTTTTAGTTTAAGTAAAACCGTTGTTGACCTCGGACTTCTTGTGTTGATACAAGGCTGCTGTGCGAAGATGATGCAGAAGGATGAGCTTCCGGCGACAGATTCAATTTAGTTGCGAAGGCAATTGCTGCGTTGCGTTCTTGGAAAAGTTATATTCAGTTATTGGACTGTTCCGGACAAGTCTAGGATAACTGTCTGCGAGAAGATCCTTCAAGCTGGGCTGGTAAAATGCGACTATTGACTATTTTAACTTGGTCTTCCTTTAGTATCCAGCTAAACACTACTACGGATTAACATACTAATACAAATAGGGGTCTTGAGGAACCATGAGGTTAAGAGTTAGTGAATCATGATCTGTTAAGAGACTGATTTACTGTAAAAATATAATCGAAACAAATATGATACATCATATATTGGCACATAATGCATAAATTACAGTAAACAGTAGGCGTATTATAGTCATATATATTATAGTCATGTGTTGTGAAATATTGCTTGCTGAATTTCTGCGGAGTCACTATTTCATATACATGAATTTTGCATATGACGGGCATCTGAATTTCAGAGAAATTCGTTGTCTCAAGAGAGTTTCGAAGTTCAGAGGTTGGAATTCTGAAGTTTATTGATAAAAGGGAGCCTTCGCGCAGTTATTCGGGTTAGGGTTGGCCGTCTTACTAATTTTATATACATACAACAAAACCCTTTCCGGCTTATTTCTCATCCTGAACAATCTCGTATACACCTGGACAGGCGAAGAAACAAGCTAAGCTAACTCCATGAACGATTTTATCGTAGCTCATGAGATGGTAATAGAAGTGGAATTAGCGATGGTCATGCATTTCGTGTCAGCATTTACTATGTGGCGACATGGTGAATCCCGCATCGATATAATTACAGCTTGTTTTCCAGTGACCACCGGAACATCTGAACAAAGCATAAGTTTCATTGGTTATAAGGATAGGATACCGATTGTTAAATACATAATGCTATTGCGCTTGCATACTAGTAACAATCACTTTAGTAATGTGATTTTGTGATAATCTGATAAATTTTTTAATCCTGAATCAATATATGTACTGTGCCTAATATGGTCAAGGATCACTTTCAAAATCCTCTGAAACTATACTAACTCACTTGTTTATATCTCTCATTTCCCCTATTTATCTACTTATCCTAAAGTATACGCAGTTATTCGTCCACCATTCATCAATCCTTTCTATTCACCCGAAGAAGTCTTATCTATTCCATTTCACTGTAAAATTCCAGTTGGTGCTCATAATCAATCCCAACACAATCCTCATTCATCTTCTTCCACGATTATCATTTTCCTACATAACATAGTCGTATCTCAACTTGTATTTATTCATATGAAAACGAAAGCTTATGCTTTGTTTTTGCTCGTAACATTTCAATTGCAGCTTCCTTAAAGCATTTAAACTCCATGAGCGTTTGCACTCAGTTGGCCAGTCGGTTCCTCACACACAAGGCAACGCTGTTCCTGCCAGCTGCATAGGAATATAACCTGCTCCACCATCAGAACCACCCGTGCCACAACTCTTTAAACTTGCTCACCTTCGTTGATAATTTTTTTTATTATTTATTTCAAAGTGTTAAATCAATATCGATCCAAATCGCTCATCACTCAGGTACAAATTCATTCAAAACAAAATCAAGCGGAATAGGAAACATACTCCATATACCAATATATATGTAGGAAGTTCTGTCAAAATATTTCATACTGGTATAACTAGTCTAGGTGCATCTAGATAGCCTCCATTTTATCTACGTAACTTTTTTTATCTGGGTGATGGTAAAATCTAGAAGGAAAACTGTAATTTTCAGAGACTTTTTTAGACGTTTATTTTTGCAGCTTCACGGACACTACAGCATGACATGGACAACAACCTGTTCTAATGACATAACAAAGAAGATTGACCACTGCCGCATGCACACAACAACCTTGCGACTTTAGCGAGTATTGCAATTAACGTGAAGTCCTTTACCAAGTGCACGCTGTAACGAACGGTACACTTTATTCTGTGTAACGATCAACGAGAGCGTACGAGCGAGCTGTCATATAACAAAATTTTTGTCGTCATTAAACTTTATAGAGTGGCTTGGTCAGATGCAGAGTTGGTAGTGAGTAGTGAGGTAACGCACACGACAGCGAGGGTCTCACCGAAAAATAGTTATCATGCGAATGGTGAGTGCTACGACTCAAGAGCCCAAAAAATCTTGTTGAACGAAGACAAGTTGCTGTGGAAATAAATTGTAATTGTTTCCGTAATTGATTATCATACAAAAATATGGATTTTGTCCATTCAAGTTGCCTAGGCAAATGAGTAGAGTTCAAATTGTGGAACGTGTTTGGTGGCCATTTTTGTGAAGACAGTTTCATTTGGCAGCATTTTCAAAGTGACTCTGAAAATTCTCTAGATTTTGTAAAACAATTTTTTTGCAGGGTTGTTACCGAGTGAGTTGCTAAGTTTCCCTAACCAAAACCAAAATCAACAAATTAAGTTTTCCAAGATGATGCAAGCAGTGCAAAACGAAAAGGAGCAAGCGATTCTTGATAAGGTAAGCTTTTGAAGAGGAAGCATCAATGTTATTAATGAGACTGCAAAAATTCTGAACTGTTTATCCTTTTTTTTGTTTGCGGTTATGTGCGCAAACACATTTTGTGGCCAAACAAGATGGTGGGCTTTTTTTGCACAAAAGCAAAACTTCCTTATGCGTAATGCATTGCAAAAATGCATACAAATTTGTTCCGTATTTTTTTATTTTTGAAGAATCAGTTAGGTTCATTCATGACAAATTTGTTACGGGTTTTCTCAAGGTTACCAGTATTTAATTTGATGAAGCTTTTCTCAAACTGATTTTCTTATTCTACTCAAAAGCTATATAATCATGGGCCATTTTTTCTGTCTCATTAAGCCCGATTTGTTCCCATGCTTAACAATAAATACTCTTACTAAAGTTATTATTTATTTTATTGTTGTAGTTCCGTACAAAGGTGGAGGATTTGAAAGAGGATGATTTCACACTAATACGATTTCTTCGAGGTAAAAAATCTTTTCACAGTAGTACCTTTTTGTAATATCAAAAGACGCCAAGCAGCTTCTTAGACACATTTAGACTGAAGTTTCTCCTTCTCAAAGAGAGTCAAAGGTCACTGCCATTCGAAGGCGTCATTGAACATGCCTGTCGCACGAAAGGGATGCTTGTGTAAAAAAGCATTGTTTTGTTCAAAAGTTATATAACTATAACAATATGAACATAGTTTTTTAATGAAAAGAAATGCAAATAAGAAATCCTTTTCAAAACATATTTCGATATGTGACTTGTCGTTAGCAAAACAGCTTTCGCTTTCTATTTTTTTTCTTTCTGAATGGCTGAGTGGAATCGTATCGTTGACCTTTTGAGTCGTCGATTGGTCAACATGCGATATATATTGACCTAATTATTTGCAAGTAATAAATTATAAAACGCCAAGAAGCTGGACAAAGACATGTTTACGTCTTGAACTGATAATTTTTTGTCCAGTTTCACTGCAAAAATGAATTTATGTTGCTGGGGCAATGTGATTCATACTTTTCATAGACAGACATAAAATCAGTGGCGTATTAGAGTAAGATTAACGTATGCCGGCTCATTATAGTTCATTAAAGTTATAAAAGCCGCCTTTAACTCTCCTGTGACTAAAAAAAACTATGGACGTCACAATAACATTTACGTAAAACTGTTTTTATTAGTTTTGTTTCATTGTTCACAGCTCGCGACCATGATCTGGAAAAGGCTGAGGACATGATTCGGAAGGTACGAAATTCTTCATTAAATTTTTTTAGCACGTAGATAACCTGTTTTATAGTGCTGATAGTTCCCAAGTTCCCATACACAAAACTGCCATTTGAAGATTATAGACAATTTAGATACTTTACTACATGATTGACTACATGGTAGAGTACTGCAAATTCGTAAGGCACCTGAAATGCTACAGTTTTTGTTAAATTTTTTAAAGCAAAAAATTTTATGATTGCCTCGGGATAGCTCTTATTATCAATTTTATGAAAGTTAGGAAACATTTTAAAACCCACGCATATCTGTTGTACATCGTGTGAACAATGTGTAGTGTATTGTTTGTGAAAAATAATTTTGTTTATATTTGTCTACGTCTTTCCTGTACGAAAAAATGATTGCTATTAATAGTAATTGTAAAAGATACTTCATTATTCTTTTCCGCAGAGCTATGAATGGAGGAGAGACAACAAAATTTCAGAGTTTCTCAGATGGAAGCCCGTATCGCCACTATTTATTGACCATAGTCCACCAATTTGTACAGGATATGACTTTGATGGATGTGCAGGTACCACAAAAGACTCTGCATGGTCAAAGTAACAACGATGAATTATACGCTATGTTATTATTATATACTATAAATTTGTTTGTTTAGTAATATACGCTCCATTTGGGCGTTGGGACACTCGTCAAAAGTTGGAACTGGGTCTGAGAGAAGATTGCTACAACTATACTTACTTCATGCTCGAGTATATTATGTACCACATTAAGAACAGCAAAGGTGGGAAAATGACTTTCATCGCGGACCAAGCTGGACTCACATACTGGAGCGTGGCACACGTGGAAAGTATGTGGAAATTTCATCGTTACTATATAACACGCAGAAATTGCAAGATTTTTAATTGGTTATTTCATTTCCTTTCCATTTCATTTTTTAGCGAGTCAGATCTTTTACCAAGCGTTTAAAACTTTTGAGCAAAACTATCCAGAAATTTTGAAGGCAGCTTACGTCATCAATGGTGAGAAACTATTGTATTTGTAGTTTTTATTATAAGCGTTGTCATAGAAGTTCTTGATTCCCAAGAGCATGCTCTAAAATATTGTTCCCGTTTTGATTCTAGCTCCTTGGATTTTCACCGCTGTATTTAACTTTCTAAGGCCTGTGTTTGCGGGAAGTACCATTTCCAAAATTCAAATTTTCAACAGTGACCGTGCCAAATACATTGCGGAGCTGAGAAAAACCATGCCCGAGGAGTCAATTCCAACAGACTGTCTTGGCAAAAAGTGACCAAAGCTGGCAAGTTCAAATAGGGACTTGTTTAATGTAAATCCTAAGAAAAATCTATCAAACCTTCTGTAATGCTCTTCCGCATAGTATTTCGTTAGTATACCACTTGAAACAATCATTTTTTTGAAATTCTTATGTTGCCATGATTGTCTGTGCCTTATGAACCGGCATGTAATCGCCCTAGTAATTAGCCCCTTTAGTCGGTACTTTCGATAAAATTAAGCCATAATTATTATATCTTAGACTATTACTATTATATTGTTGCTCAAAATCTTTTTTTGTACATGACTTCCGAGATTAGACTAAGAGATGAAGAAAAATGTAACCTTTTTGAGAGATTAAAAGGGGTATATGTATCCATTATTCATACACGATGATACTGATAAAGGTCACAAATTCATTTCCGATCATCGACCAGCGACAGTCATACATAAACCAAGATTAAAGGTTACTTTGACAAATAAAGACAGATTGTTTACTCGTAATAAAAATAACCACAGCACTGAACATATAAAAAGTTCACTGTATAGCAACGTGGTCACCACATGGTGTTAAAGAGCTTCCCATGTCTTTTGCCAACGTTATCATGGTAGACAGACTATACGCATACTAACAAAATCTTTTGCATCGTAAACATTGACTCATCGCTTGTTATTTTGGTTCACGATGAGAACGAGACGAGAATGCACTTGAGAAAATTAGTCAGCACAACCACAACTGTCAAAAGTTATTTTATTTTATCGTTGCGTTGCATTTTGTTTTTTCATACTTCCTGTTTATAGTAGTGCAGTGTAGTACCGTTCATTGACTATACCGCTTTGCTGTTTTCACTCATATAAAAAACGTTAGTTAGGCGAGGCAATATCCGGCTTGAGTCAACATTGTCTGCAAAAATGAAAATTTCTTACGGAAATGCCATATAAAAAAGAAAAGTAGCGTACAAAAATTTACACTTATTTGTTTCATTCTTTCGTGCCGTGGTAAAAACCTAACAAAAGTATGATGATGACGATGATGGTATGCTATATATGCTGATTGTATTTTGTATCCGTCATTGTTCGTCCTTGCCAATTATTTATATCATAGTCGATCAATAATCACAACAATTATGACTTTTGATCACATGTTAGAAAAAGGTAAAAATAATATGTATTGATAATTTCACTGTGCATTTTTGTACATTTGAAATGCTACCATTGTAACAAAACGCTCAAAGGTTTAATCTAGTGCATAGTTTTCAAAAAATATTCCGCGACTCATGCAAGCTGAAGCTGTCTTTCCACATTTGAATGTTTGTACTTAAAATGCAGAAGTAAATTGGTCTGGCCCAATATTTGCCATAAAAGGGCAGTTGCAAATAAAAGTAACGAAATATTTTAAACATTTCAAATTTAAGATCTGTTCAGTTCTGAGAAAACATATCATTGCACATTATACCAGTAAAAGCACTACCTATTCTCAACCAGTCAAGATTAAAACACGTAATTAAGCAACACGGAGAGCTCTGGGGCTAAGATATCGTCGCCATTCCCGAGGCGAAGCTATACTATGTGGCTAAGTATACATGTTGTAGCTATACTAAGTAATCACGTTGCATTTATGAATCAGGAAAATGGCCAATGGGATTTGTGATCCACAAATTAATTCGCAAATCATTTCGTCGTGCAAAATCCTACGTCAAAGAAAAGTCGAATTTAAGGTCGTCTTTCAAGAAATCCTGCGCTCTTTCACAGTAGTCACTCTAACTTCAAACAATTCATTTTTGCAGCCTTACTCACAAACAGTTACATAGTTAGTCACCTCTTCTTCTGCAAATATTACCTATGAACCTACTTTATTGATTTAGAGAAACAGGATCAGAGAACAAAGTAAGCTAGTCATCGTCAGACGCAGTTTTTAAACGGTTGTAGACAGTAGTGAAGTGACCAAATACAAAACACTTCTGCAGCGGGGAATCAAACTCAAAAATTCCTTTCCCGTTAATCACATTAAGTCCATCATCAGTAAACAAGTAAAACCGTCTGCAAACCAAAGTACTTCCGTTTGAAAGGAGTTGCTATAAAAAACGTTCATATTTGTTCTATTACCACTTGTGCAACGTAAGCGTTTCTGCCAACACCGGCATTTCAAAGAAATCCAAACTTTTTTTATGTAACTTGTTTTCCAGTGGCTTATGAAAAAAAATCTTATCAATTTACGACGTAAACTTGCTTAATTTTTAAACTTCTGAGAAGACATACTTCATACTTGACCTGTTGCAAAAAAGTTTTAAATTGAGTTTTGGCCAATATTATGGCCTGATTTCTTTTTCTCATAAAATCCCTCGCATTAAATGTTTTTTTCCTCAGAAAAGTGTTCAGTGATTTGCTTCGTCGGAAGGATCAATCATTTTTGATCTGCAACTGTCATCACGTCAAGCTATTTAAAAAGACATTCATGCCAATTTAGCATCCAAAAATAGACGTCCGTGTGATGTCAAAGGAAAAACAACGATATTCTCTTGATCCACGCATCTCTTTAATCGCTGTCACATCTCCAAACGCATTGCCGTAATGTTTTGGTCTACAACCTTGTGTGAATCCCCGAGTGTACGTTCGTAACTGAGTAGTTCTTGGAAGTGAACTTGATTCCAGAACAAGCCCATTCATTCAAAAAGATGCTGTGACCGTAAAGCCGCAAATGTTTGGGTGCGCGAATGGTAATTATACTGAAGAAGATTCTTTTTTGCACCCTTTTCATTAGAAGTTGGCACCCGAGCAAGCTGAAAAACTAGTTTTGGATACTATCGTCAATGCCCTTTTCTCGTGTACGAGAAACGTTTCGTTTCACGCAAGTTGACATTTGAATTTTATATAGTGAGTCAGACCGAAATCGCTAATTATGTTATAGTTGCGTAAAAAGACTTCATTCAAATAGCTGAGAGAGCAAAAAGAATAAATTTGAAGTGCAAACAGATCATCAGTGTCATTCCAAAACAAAACTTGTTCGGAACAACAACGAAATTTTTTGTAAAAACACAACAAAAGTTTACGTGCACAACAGTTTGCAGAAAAATCCCGAAAAAGCTGTCAATCAAGTCGATAGAAAAACTAGTCATGGATATCAAAAGGATAATAATAATAGCCTTAGTTGGTATAATAGTGTGTCTGGTGGTTACACAAGTAGAAAGCAGACCGTCTCTCATACCAACCCGACAAGTTGTAGAAAATTTTCCAAACTTGTTTGAAAGTTTTCCTGCCTACGACTATCCTGATTTCATGGAGATAGTCCAAAGGCCGAGGACTCGACGATATGCTTTTCCGGTAATCTTTTAAATTTATTTTTTATTTAATTTTTTATTTTTGCACAAAACCTGCTTAGTAGTCACTCATTTACAAGGTTAAAAATGCCTAAAAACGGATTGTTTTTTTGGACAGATTGATGTTCAAAACTCACAATGCCCCCCTGGCCAAAAACCTCATAGCAGCGGACGTGGATGCGTTTTAGATCAAAACGAAGATGACTATTGATTGCCAATCAGCAGAATCCTCCGATACCTGTGCCAGTATTTCTAGTTGTCATCGATCCCTTTTTGACAAGACTGATATTTTTATAGTGCCATTGCGTATACTCTCCTACTGCAATCCAATACTCTTACTTCCTTTACGTTGTTGAATGACAGCCTCTATTTTTGCAGTGGAATTTAATTGTCTCAACGCGAAACCCTTGTTCCTATATTTATTTTCTCAAATAATTTATTTTAGAATGTATAATTATCTGTGTTATATATCATATAATGCAAATAAACTTGAGTTATTAAATCGAAGCTCTTGAAAATAAAATGTTTATTAAAAAGTCTTTTAATCACTACCTAAACTGGATTGGTACAATGTTTCGACACATATCATGGTCTACTAAACAAGCTATTTTTTATACACAAGAAAATCAGTGGAGGCTTATCTTGAGAGTTCACGTAGTACAGGCTGTATATCACATTTTATTTGATACAAGTCGACGATAAGCTTTAGCTGAGAGTAGAAAAACTAGACAACCACAAGAAGTACAGACGAAATGGAAAATTTGCTATGACATATGATGTAGCTAACCTAATTTGCTGCTAGAGCAGCGTTTTTTTCTTCTTCTCATTGCTTGGCTGGCTGTTCTAAAACTGTAACATGCTTGCATCATCATCGATTTGCTAATAATAAAGAGCAAAGAGCGTCCGGTCTAGTTCTACTTGCTTCCTGGGAATGCGTATCCTTTGGGATACTCAAATGCTGGACCGGTGCCGCCATAGTTTGAGGGAAGATTTTCTGGAGAAATTGCTTCGTGAATGACTTTCTTCCATTTTTCCTGGTTTGCGTCGAAAATTTGCACTTTGGCGAGAGTGCGGGCGGACAGGAGGGGACGCACAAAGCCATAAATGTATGAAAATACCCACGGACCTGGTGAATTCATGGAAAAGGCATGATTTGCATTGTACTCTTTATATCACATGTGCTTCAATAGTAAATTGTCTTTTTACTGTTGATGATGTAACAAGCTTTCAGCGTTTCTGGATAGTTTGCTTCAAAGTCTTTGAAAAACTGAATGGATGTTTCAATAGCTGTAACAGAATGCAAAGAGATGTATAAAAATAGCTGTTTGGACTTAAGGAATCTTTGCTAGGCTATTGATCTTCACTTACTCTCTAAATGCGCTACCTTCCAGAACGTCATGCCACTGCTGTCCATGACAACCGTGAACTGTTTCATCCCAGACTTGCGAATCTGATCCATAATATTTTCCAAGAGTTGGTGACAATGTCTCAAAGATTCCTCTTTGAGTCCCCGCTCGAGAACCCGGCGAACCTCCCATGCTCCGTAGGGCACCACCAACACCGGAAGTCCGTCCTTATCATATCCTGTAAACTTGTATAGGTAGTCGTTCTTGATGACATCGGGTGACTTGTACTCTGAGAGCAGGGAAGAAATCTCCTTGTCCTTTTTCCATTGCAAAGACTACAAAGAAACAATCTATGTATAGAGACATATCAAGAAGACTCCATGCCACTTCATTTCCAGAGCAATATTTTTCTACGTGAAGTTTCCTCCAGACTTGATAACGAATAAAACAAGGAACTGGTCGTCGTCATGACCTTTTTTTCAATCGACTATTTCTAACCGCAAACCGGTAGTCAACCACTTTATCAAAATGTTAATGTCAAAATGTTAATCTGATAAGGAAACATTTATGGAAGAAAATTCTGGAATTCCTTTCAGTTTCATTGTATCAGTTCATGGAACTCTATTTGGCCTATATGTATTTTGACGTAAACTTGGGCACTGGGAGAGGGCTTCATGTTGTTTTACGTTGTTGACTAATACGAAAGACGTGACCTTTGACTGTTTTAATGCACTCGGCGATAAGTGATACATTAAAATATTCAAAACTTACTGTCCGTAACATTTCCTCGGCTTTCTGGACATTGAGGTTGCGAGCTGAAAGAAACAGAGATTTTGTTTTCTCAAAGTATAGTGTTTTTTTATATACAAACTCGAAGGAAGGATAAGGAGTCGCAAGTTACCCCGAAGAAAACGAATAAGAACGTCATCGTCTTGGTCCAGATCGGAAGTAGATTCCCGAAGCTGCAAAAAATATCGCCATTTTTGTCATTTTGTATTGAACATGGCCATAATACTTGGATCTATGGATAATACTTTAATTACCTGGTTTAAAGGCTCAATTTCTTTAGTTTCCAAGTCAACCATTGTGAACAAACTGCAAATTTCACAAACCAAACAACTCGCTTATATAAACACTACTAGACAAATTTTCCTCACGTGCGAGCTTCCCTTTCGATTTTAAATATGCCAAGGATTAAACTTGTAAAAAGCTTTTAAAAAATATTTAAATTTGTGCTGCACCTTGATTAACTCACTTTTTCAACCTAAATCTCTCCAAAAGTTTGTAATGAATATGATGTGCTGATATGGCGTTAGCTGCCCCAGCGATACGGACTTGGCTTGTTGTAAGCTCTGCAACAATTTCTGATGCTGTCAACTTGAAGACTGTCAAGTCAATAAGCACTTGCTGTGGTTTAAGTAAACTTGTTTAGCTTTTAATTATCCTGACTGTACTGCTCACTCAAGTACTGGTTTGTTTTCCCTAATGCGTGGCAAAGGGTTCTAGAATGGTAGTCGATAGCCCTTCGCCTGTCGGCTTTAGTCATGCTGAGTGCTAAAATTAAACATAGCCATGAACCATCCATGCATTTCTAAGTAGAATACAAATTTATTTAACTTCACGTATCACTGGACTCATTTCACAACCAGTCATCACCACAATCAGCAGCACAAACGAAAAATATAGATCTTACAGCCAACATTAATAGATGACGAAATAAAATTGTTTTGCAATTTTTTCAACAATTAATTGCAAGTGAAATGGAACTTCACAACAGTTAATAAAGCGTGCGTCTAACAGTCAAGATCAAGTTCATATGAAAGAAAAACAAGTTGAAGGTCAGCAGAGGAGTGACGAGATGGTGGCGATGGTTTCTAGGTGATCCTGATAGTTTACTGGTCGTTGGCAACTTGGCCCTTGTATCGCTTCTTTTGCTGGTTGCTACGGGTACGGGTGACAGGGACTCTGCCATCAAACATTTTGATCAGTAACTGCACAAAAAAACCAAAAGCGTTCAAAATAATGCGTCACTTTCAAAATTTCTATTAGACATGATTCATTGAAAAATGCATTTTACTTACGGATGGCACATTCTCCAAGCAATGGTACTGGCGAAATTCAACTTGCTTCAACTTAAAGCACCAAAAGCCATCCAGGTTAGAATAAGACTCCATTTTGGATGCTTTGAAGAAGAGCCGGGCAGAAGAGCGCTGCTCAAGTGCGTTCAAGATACATCGGTCAAACTGCTCCATAATGGCATCGCAAAGTGTTTTCGGCAACTGGTGCTGGTCCGAAATTTCGCAAACGGATATTCAGAAGAGCTTTTCCAATCGTGGTCGCCCTGTACTCGGAAGTCGCTTTCGGAAGGGACAGGGAGTCCAGAAAATCCTCCTCTTCCTCATCGTACCCTCCATCCTGGTTGGCAAAGGAGCCAGAGGGTCGTGGGAAATATTGGGACGGAGTCTGCGAAAAACAACAGGCACAATGCAACGGTATTAATCAAACAATCAAATTTGAAACACACTTGGTTATGTATTACAAACCATGGCAAGGTTCTGTCCTTTGCTAATATCACTTACATCCGTCATGGCACTTGACTTGATAAGCTGAGGAACCTTTGATGTCGCCTACAGAAAGATAAGAAGCCCGATAAGCCAACTCATTTTATATTCTTGTACCACGGATTCGTCCATAAAAAGATTAAACACTGGCCTTACACAGAAATCTATTTCACAAAATAACGTTCATCCTCTCCAAAAGAATGAAACATGCAAGTGCTTGTAAGATTGAAGATAAGAAAAGCGGAAGTCACTTTGATGCCTTGAATTGTTTTATAAAAACGTTCGGCGTCAAATTTAATTATTTTTCAGATGGGCATCCAGCCTGCAATAANTGGGCATCCAGCCTGCAATAATAATTTCCTTATCGTAAAAATAAACGTTAAAAAAGGCAAACGTCGGTCTGAGACCGGACTAACAATTTTTAAATTGTAACAGCGACCCATTTATACTGATTTTCATAAAAATTTCGTCATTCATTTTCATTCAAGGTCTAACATTCCTGCGTCCTGTTCCTAACATTATGCAAAACGGATATAGGGGCACACTGCGATTGCGATTGGATTTACATTGCAAATTGCAATACTGCATAAAAATTTACATCCAATTATGAATTGTATTTTGTATTTCCGTTGAGTTCTCCGAAGTTTCAATTTTCCATTCAACAGCACCCCTTCCATTCCTTCCCCACTTTCCCCATCATATCAATTTTCATTTATAGCCCAAGTTCAAAGTTTTCTCCAGAGACCTATTCCCAAAGCTGGTTCATCTTCTCAACCATAACAAAACAAACCTTTTTTTAGGTGTATTTTACTCCGTAAAAACAACTTGTATAGTTTTCTCTTTCACTTTGACATGTGAAAACATCATTTCCGATTTGTTTCATATTATTCTTTCTTCCTTCCTTCCCAACAACATTTTTTCCTCTTGTTTTTTTATCGCCCATTAAGCGACAACGTTTCTTTTTTCAATAGCCTTCCAAAGAGCAACTCTTTTCCCTACAAAAAAATAGAAGAGAAAAAAAAATCCCGTGTATCCATCCAAAACATCCAAGTCATCTTGAGAGTCAGTTTCCTATCACATGCACACACACTCACTCCGAAAAATACCAGCTTATCCAGCAGCATCTTCTCCAGCCACAATCCATCTCTCTCTCTCTCTCTCTCTCTGGAACAAAAAAACATCATCTCAAATGTTGAATGTGTGTATGCCTTTGAGTGATAGATTACAAACTATTTTCTTATTGAATAAAAAAAAACTTTTTTTATTGGTCAGCAAAAAATAGCCCAAAGCTAATTTGGCTTGGCTTTGATAAAAAAAATATTATCGTGATTTTTATACTTTTTTTTACATTGTCACAAAACTATGCAAAGGATGAAAATGTGTGTATGCCTTTGAGTGATGATAGATTACAAACTATTTTCTTATTGAATACAAAAAACTTTTTTTATTGGTCCGCAAAAAATAGCCCAAAGCTAATTTGGCTTGGCTTTGATAAAAAAAATATTATCGTGATTTTTATACTTTTTTTTACATTGTCACAAAACTATGCAAAGGATGAAAAAAGAAAAGTAATGTGCACAAAATGTGTGCACATAAAATATACCAGGTATGAGAATTCTTAAAATAAACGTGTACCAAGGATTATGTATGGGTTCAATCACGAAAATTACATTCAAAGTTTTGTTTCCTACTGCCAAAACCATAGAATAAGACATTTGTGACTGTCCCTATGAAAACGGGAGATGAAGTATAAAAAATAAACGACAAAATATACTCTACATACGTTTTTCTCTGACAAATATGCCAAAACGCAATTGTAAAAGTAGAAAAATTAGTTCCTCGCTACTTTTAAATTTGTGCTTTATCATATTTGTCAAATAAAACGAATGCAGAGTAGATTTTTGTGTCTTTTTTCTTACGAAATCTCCCGTTTTCCTAGGATCGGTCTCATTTTATCCGCCCATATATGGGCAAAAACAAGTGAACATAATTCGTGGATTCCGGATTCTCCTGATTTGAAAGGTTTTCCTGCCCTGGGTCGATTTTCAATGTAGCAAACAAACAAAAAAAAAACATCTCTCTTCTCTGGATGCAGTGCTCTCTGAAAATACATGACGTTGTATATCGTGATGTTTAATGCATGTGTGTTTGAGTGCTGGCAAAAAAATATGTACATTTTTGTTGTTTTCGCTATAGACCTTATGAACTTGAACTTGACTATTTAAAAAATGGATAAGATCATGTTTTAAATGGTTTGAGCACGGAAAAATTAGTATTTCAAAGACTTCGGCGCTTATTACGAAGCAAATTTAAGTTTATTTTGTTTGTTTGGGGATGGCCAGGAGGACGGAAGCAGATGAGAAGAAAGCGTGTCGGGATTTATTATTGTTTTTTGGTAGTGAATTGCCGGCGTAAAATGAGGACTGGTCAAATGTGAAGGTAATCGTTACTGATTAAAAATTTATTTATAAATAATTAACAAATTGTTGTGCTTTTATGCAGGGTGGATGCTGATGTGAGTTTTGTAAAAAAGTTGAGGAAAAAAATTATGACGACTGACCCACCTCCCGGGGACTTTGAAGATGTCAAGATTGGAAACTGGGAGGGATGTCTTCCAACCGGGATGTGTACAAACCGGGAGATTTTTGGGGAAATTTTGTCGCTGGAAACGTGGAAAACTGTGCTGGAGCCGGAGCAGAGAGAAAGAATATTGGTAAGAGAGAGCATGGATTGGAAATCAAGTTTATTTCTAGGTTTGGAGATTTAATTGTGAACATTAATTGCAGAAACTGCTTCCTCCGGAACTGCAAAAAACTCAGGGAACTGCAGAAAAGGGAATTAGTGATTTGCTCGAGAGGAATTTCCAATGTTTTGGAGGTAATCCGTTGGACACGTTTTTTGACAACCTTGAGAACGGGCACTACGACCCGGAAGTTGTGGAAACTAAGCAGAATATTGTGAGAGAGTGGAAAAGAGAGTCGATAAGACTTAGGAAACATTACCATACAAAGTTACTCCAAGATATTGTCATATCGAGAGATAACCATCTGAGGAGACTGATACCCCCTGAGGGAGTCAAGAAGAATGGAAAGAAAAGTGCCACTGCTGGTATTAATGGTACAGGGAAAAAGAATGGAAAGGATGTTCCAAACGGAACCAACGCAAACAATGGAGTAGGCGGAGGTGCCAAAGGAGTAAACAACTACAATCAGCTTAACAACAATAATAATAGTTTTACAGTGAAAAGTGAAAGTGTTGGCCGAAAAGGCGGATCTGTGAGTGAGCTAACTGGGAGAACTACGAATAAACGTGGTAGACTGGAAACAGCTCTGCTCTCCCCACCAGGGTCTTTGAAGGATGCAGCTGCAGACTCTCCCCTGGGGGTAAATGAAGGGCCGTCGAAGAAGAAAGCGAAAAGTGCGTCTTCGGGCAAGAACAAAGGCAGCTCTGGTAAGAAAGGAAAAGATTCCATTCAACCGCCACCCTCCCCATCCTCACAATTGTTGTCCTCTTCGCTGTTACTTGGAAACGGGACTGGGAATCAGAAATCAACTCTACTTTTGAACTCTCTCACAGCAGGCGGCTCACCCTTGGAGCCACCAACGCTGTCATTACGTTCCCCCTCAAGCTTATCAGGTGGTACCTCATCGTCAAGTCTATTGGAAAGCTTAACGTCTCCAGTCAACCCGATCCCAAATTTGAATAGCACCTCAACTAGTGTCGTTGGAAACGAATCAGGTGGCACCAGTTTGTCAAAACAATTTTCTAAAATATTTCCCAGCCCTATTCTCACCCCTTCCCCAGCTTCAACTTCTCAATCACCGTCTTTCTTACCAAGCCCTGTGCAGAGTTCTCCGATTTTGGCGTCTCAGCTCCAGGCTCCTTCTCCGATCTCTGTAAATCTCAGCGCGATTACCGGGGGCCTCACGTCCTCCTCAAGGAACGGCAGTATTTCCGGCTCACCATCCCACTCAAGTATTACTCTCAACTACACGCAACCTCCGACTCCTACAAATTTAAATCCATCGTCGACCATCACTTCCCTCCAACACCAACAGTCAGTCCAGTCTGTTCGAAGTCTCCTTGACGACGACAGCTCTTCAGATGAGTTTGAGTTCGAAACAATCGAGCCTACTATCGGCTTCACAGGTCCTTCCAATAACAAAGCATCACTTGGCTCGGGCGGAACGAAACCTCCTCCGACTTCCTCCATCGGAGTTTTTAGTACAAACAGTTGCACAACAACGGCTCCTAGAAAAGGGCCAATATCCAGCCAAGAGTTGGCAAACATTCAAAAATGCTCATTGCTAACAAACTGCTTAACCCAGCCGTTGTCGTCCAACTCTTCTTCCAATGCTGCCGTAACTGCTGCCCTAGCAAACAACATTCTAACGTCTACTCCTGTCCCTGCGTCAGCAACTCTTACCTTGTCCTCAGGTGGTGGCCACCATGGTTCGTCAATGGTCCAGCAGTTACTCCAACAGCAGCAGCCAATCCCAACCCAGAAAATCCTTGTGAGCAGCAGTGGTCTGATATCGTCGTCAATAGCAGCAGCTCCACAAGCCCAACTTCAAAAGCTATTGTCAGTAGCAGCAGCTTCGTCCAATCACTCAGCCACACAGTTTGCGTCGTCCTCGTCGCTTCAGAAAGTTCAGCAGCAGCAACTTGGATCAGTATTTAGTCAACAACTTCAAAAGAATGTGATAGCACCGTCAGCCTCCATGGCTGTCGACGCACAAACCTTTGTGAATACGCTGATGAGCGGATCCAAAGACCTCCTCTCTGCGTTAAGTTCTTCCATGGGCGGTGTTGTTACCGCTAATGTTGACTCGTCTGCATCCCAGTCCGTATCTTCATCAAATGTGCTCCCGATTTCAGTCAATCTTCAAGGTTTAGACCAACAACAATTGAAACAAACTTTTGTACGAGGAACAATCAATCAACAACAGCAGCCACAGCAGTTATTACCATCTGCTAACTCAGCGCCTCCAATCATGGTGGTGAGCAGTCAAGGCTCGTCTTTAAATACTCAAAGCTTACAGTTACCATCCAGTATATTAACTGGTGGCGGGGGAAACAAAGTCAATTTAACGGGTCTCGCGTCTTCATCTGTAGTTGGAGCAAATTCTTCTTCATCTATATCAAACTTACTGGACTCGGATGATCTCAATTTGAACCTTGGGAGCTTCTCGTTGGGAAGCCTTGGCGGGATGAATTTGGATATTGGAGGTTCCCTTCCGGAAATAGACTCGGCTGGTGGCGTGGACGGAATCAAGTTGGAGATGGACTGTGGCATGGACAAAATGGATGATTTGTCGGGTGTACTGGATGGGAATCCCTTTGATTCCATTCCAAATTTGAGTGACGAGTTGGACGGGCTTGACTTGGACATGGTTGATGGTCTCTGTGATTTTGAAGTTTTGTTGTCGGAGGAAAAACAGTATTCTTCGTTTTTCTCGCTTATCCGTGATGTTCTGTGTTCCACAAGGGATCATAGAATGACGTTAGTCTGTCTAGAGAAAACAATCAAAAAATGGGCGCTGAGTCCTGCAGCAGCTTTGAATCCTTGGTACATGCGAGTCCCAGACTGGACTTACGCTCTCGTGGTCGGGCTGAATTTTCTGGCCGGAAATTATCAAGATATTCATCCAGAGGATTTTGTGCCGTATATTGAGTACAAGTATAAGACCAAGTTTTACCAATGGATAGGTGCTGGACGAGATGGGGACAACAACCTGACTCCGCTCTGTTCTCTATGGATGGACAACTTGGACAAGTTGCCACCTCTGCGGAAAGTGGAAGCAGACGGGGATGAGCAAGAAGAGGAGGAAGACGAAAATGAAGATTCAGATGCGGGTATTGGAGATCCGGCCGAGCCAAGGAAGAAAAATAAAAGACCGCAAACACCGCCTCCTCCAAGATGTACTACTGAGTGGTCTGTGAGACCTTCGACGGAGACAGAAAAGGATGAGTTCAGGAGTCAAGAAAAGCACCGGTTTGAAAATCCCCACAAGGCGTTCACGTACAGAATGCACGGGTATGAGTCAGTGGTTGGACCTGTGAAAGGTGTTTATTCAAGTCAAACAGGAGTAACGAATAAGGCGAGAGGTCATTCGTTACTTGTTGATGATAGGCCGCCGTATGTGACGATTCTTGCATTAGTGCGTGATGCGGTTGCTAGACTTCCAAATGGTGAAGGTACGAGGTCTGAGATTTGTGAAATGTTACGAGATTCCGCGTTTTTGGCTCCGGAAGCGAGTAATGTAACGTTAAACAGTGTGGTTAGTGGTGCTCTGGACAGACTTCACTATGAACGTGATCCTTGTGTCCGATATGACTCGCACAAGAAAAGTTGGATTTATTTACATCGGGACAGGAGTCAAGAGCAATTTGGTAAGATTAGTAATGTTTTTTAACTTAATTTTTAATGAAATGAGTCGGTGTACCAATTTAAATTTGTTTTCACAGAACGCTTGCATCATAATCGGAGCTACACGAAATCAACAAAAAGTCGCAATAACACGAGCAGAAAAACTCGAAAAGGTTCTAAAGGGTCTTCATCGTCAACGGCTCCTTCGAGTACTACTGGCACGTTCCAGTCGTCATCCAACTCGTCGTCTCAATGTTCTACCTCAGCTATTGTAGAGTCATCGTTACCTGCAGTTGGAACCACTGCTACAGTGAATGCTGTTGTTGGATCTGGAGGAACGGCGATAACTTCTACAGCGGGTACTGCGGTCGTGGCTATTCCATCATTGTCAACAATTAATCCCGGTCTGCAGAGCCAGCTGGCAAGTTTGCAAACGTCGCCAGTTGCATCTGTAACACATCAACCTAAGCAGACAATTGGTATTGTGTCGTTAACCAATCCTACTAGTGTTCAAGTGCAAGGACAAACCCAGCAAGCTTCAGCGCTCCAACAAGCATTAGCAAATGGTAGAAGTGGCATTGTTAATTTTCCAGGCACATCTACGTTAACATTGTCGGATGGTCAACAGCAGCAGCAGGCATCATTAAACGATGTTCTCGCTGCGGCAGCAGGGTTAAGATTTCAATCAAACGCATCGGGTGGAGCTACGCCTGTAGTACTAAATCCAAACTTGGTTTCTGGAGGACAGCAGCAAGGAAATAAACAAACTGCTTTCCTTCAGGACTCTGGGAATGGTACAACTGCCAGATTGGTTTTGCAGCAGCAGCAACCCCAGCAGACTCTACAGCAAGGCGGAAGTATCCAAGTGCAAACACAGCAGCAAATAAGCGGTCAAGGAAATTCCGCTACAGCATTAGGACCTGGTCAGATACTGTTAGGATCATCGGCAGCAGCAGTTTTGAAGTTAGCTGGAAATATTCGACTTGGAGAGGGATTACGACTTGCACAGTTAAGACTTCCAAGTGGTTCGCCGGGTCAACAATGTACCACAGCGACATTGAATGCCACATCGGGTTCATCTCCCTTAAGGCTTCCACAGCACAGAATTCTTTTAGCTAGAGGAACGCTACCAGGACAATCTCAAGCTCAGGGTGTACTGTTAGGACAGACATCAACTGGTCAAACCGTGATCTTATCGGCTGGCCCAGCAGGTGGGAATCCCTTAGCTGGACTGCAGCAGGCTCTAGCAAATGGGAGCTCTGGGGCTGCAACAGGACAGATTGCCATTCATGCTGCTCCGTCACAGCATTCGATACAGCTGGATTCATCGACATCATCAACAAATTCTCCATCGCTGACCCATCAAACTCAGCAGCAGCACACACTACTCCAGAGTTTCGCCACGAACGCAAACAGTGCTGTGGTAACAACTTCATCCGCAGCCAAGTTCGGTCTGCTGACGAATGTGACACAAGGAGGCAATGTCAGCCAGTTGGGTGTTTCATCAAGCGTTTCCCCGTCGCCAATCATGCAGAGTAGTTATTCAACCTCTCCGATCCAGCAGACATCATCTACTCCAACGTTACCACCAACGTCGATTTCTCTGCCTGCTTCTTTTCGTGTACCATCTACTGCCAATGGAGCATTGAATATTCAGTCTCCTCCTAATATTACTGTTACATCCAGTCAGCACCCTCCTCCGCAACAGCACCAGTTAATATTTACTTCTGGAGCTACAACAGGTTCTATTCAACAACCGATTCAGACCTCTACTTCGAACCCACAGCAAATTACCACCACACTTGGAATGTCCCCTGTTCAATTGCAGTCGAGTTTACAACAAGCCCAACAAAACCTGATATTGCAACAACCACAGCAGACCCTTTCTCAACCTGGTTCCCAACAATCCCAACCCCATCATCAGTTAACTGCGCCAATCATCATTCGATCTTCCCAAGGGGATTTTGTTTCTTTCGGTATACCATCTCACTTATCGCTTAGCAGAGGTGTTCAAGGTATTGTTTTATCTTAAAACGTGATGACATGTGCTTCGAATGACTACTAATATTTAGACTATCGTTTTTTCATTTTCAGGAATAAAAGTTATTCCATTTCAAAGTGGGAAGCAAACGGTTCTAGCCCGCATTGTAGCACCACCATCGACCTCCTCCAATTCCAACACTGGAACTTTGGCTTCAACACCAATGGCTGTTCCCACATCCGCTCTTCCATCTACGCTAACTAATGCTGTAGTCAGCTCTAATTTAAATTCAAGCTCAACCCCGACAGTGCAACAACAAATTCCCTCCCTACCTTCTCCACAGTCTATGACTACTCCTTTACCTCCTCCGTACATACCCCAGCAATCTCCCCAACTCTCTCCTCAGACATCCTCTCCTATGTCACAAGTCTCTACTACTCCTACTAGTAACGTTGCAAACAATCAATCGTCCATTAACCTTACTGCCATTGCTCCAGGAACGCCTACGACATCTTCCTAGAAGGGCTGAATTCAAAGTTCCAAAAATGCAATAGCTTTACTTTAGCTGTTATCTATCTTATCCAATTTATTATTGTGTACTTTTATCTTGTCATATTGCTCGTTTTAAATGATAAGTGTAGAAAATCTTGTGATCACACAACAGCAGCGGCGCAGTGTTAAAAAATAGCCAAAAAACCATGTATGAAAAGAGTAAACAGTTGCAATATTTATGAAGCAGTTTTTATCTAACCTTGTGATGATATCAAAACCAAAATCTAGTTTGTATTATGTAGCCTAAATAGTCAAATCGCTGCTTTCTCACAATGAATGGGGTTTTTAGAACTGTTCGGATGTTACAGGCAGCTTCTTTTTTAAAGACTTGACGTTCTTGCATTTATAAAGTAACAACTTCAACAACAGTATTGAAAAACCCGCATAAAACTGACAATTTTTGTTTAATTTTTATTTGTAGTGATTGTTTCTGTTATGTAGTTGTTTTTTGCATCTCATTCCATAAATAAAAACAACTTTGCTCTTGAGTTTTGCGTGAATCCTCTTTTGTTTTCTCTTTGTTGTCTTTTACATACCTTTATCAAAGTTGATTATCATCATCAACGTAACATGTATACGATCTAAAACCTTTTGTTTTCTTTGCATTGCGTGATTTTGCTTCTGCGTTTACAATTTATAAAGATTTATTCCTACTAAGCAAGGAATGGCTCCGTTTGTGATGTTCTTAGATTTGCTGGTTAAAGATGTGCGCTGTGCAAAATCGTAAACTTGTAGATTGAAGTCGTATGTAGCTGGCTGTCATCATGTGGAACTTATAATCGCTTTTCGTCTGTCTGTGGTTCATCCCCCCTCTTTCTCCATGTCCATAACTCTGTTGGACTGTTATTGCTCAGAAAATATAACCGTTGAAAAAAACATAGTAATGTTTAAGATTTAACGTATTTTGTACTCTAAGTAAAGGATGGCAAAAAAATGGTGTTATTTAGTATAAAATTGTAGCAGCGTTTTTGTAGACAATTGCTTTCCACGTACTAAAAAAGTGAATTTTGGTGAAATTGCAAAAAAAACTGTAACTTTAGTGTGGTATACTAATGAGCTATGCGAAAAAACTTTCTCTCGAAGATGTTATGAAACATGAAAGTTTTCTTCAGAATAAAGATTTTAAAAACACGACCATTCTCACAACTCTGTTGACGAATTGAAATCTGAAGTATGAAGATTTTGGAGGCTATCTGTGAACTCCGTGGTCATTCATCTATTTATCTAGTCAATGTGTTGGCAACAGTTGATAAGCAAGCTTTCTATTTTACTTTATGTTTGGTCCTGGAAAATCTGTAAAATCATATTTTATAATATAATCACAAATCAGTCTTGGTCTTGACTAGCAGTTTTACAGCGGGTAGTTTTTGTCGTGTTTACACCAACCCAGACCATGGACAGAGTCTCCAATTTTCTTGAAGAGATGGCATGTGGAATAGCGTCGTTTGCTACGCTAGCAAGTGCCATAACTTATTCAGAGTACAAGTCAACAGCACGCAACATGGATGTAATTCTCTACAGTACAATCTAGTCTATACAACGCAGTAATTTTTCAGTTTGCTCACAAATATTACACTAAAATCACCTCATTTTTATTCCTATCTCAGAGTGCCCCACAAATAACTGTTGGTTCAGATTTGAAAAAGAAGCTACGTGACGCGACCACAATCCCTTATGCTCTTATAACCGGCCGTGTGTTTCCCCAGGACCAGTCAAAGCGTCTCGAAACCTCCTCCGGGATGCCATCCGTTATCTCGATGAAGTATACCAAGGAATTCCGAGTCACGGACCCGCTGGATATTGGCGAACGATTGATATCTCGTCATATTGAAAACAGTGCTACCCCTGCAATTCAGTACGTCCCGTTTTCACTGTCAAATCCAAACTCGAGCGCAACAGCATCTCCCACAGGCCCTGTTGTAATGGTCGATGACATTTCAAACGGGATTTTCGATAAGCTTCTCCTTACTGCAGAGACGACTTATACTCCATCAGAAATTTCGCTCACCGGCCTGCTCGCTTCCTTTCTCCGAGGCTTTCACTCCATTGGAGTGGAAACTAAGGAGCGAGTCCTTCCTGTTGGCACGATAATCACAGTTTACGGCCAGCTTACCAAGTTGTCAGGAGGTGAAGGGTCGGGCTATCGTGTCGGAAAATCCCCAGTAGGAACTGACACGGCCCCTTACATCCTCACAACAAAGAGTGCCTATGGAGGTGGTCAACAACTACCGAACGCAAGCAATGATTTACAAAGTTTTGACAATGTTGTGCGGATCAATAACGCTCATGACTTTTTACGCCTTGGGTAAAAAATGGTTACCCCGATTTCGGCTAAGACGAGTACAAAGACGACTCCAAAGAGAAAGGACTGCTGGGATTGAGGGCATGCACAGTGCCCAAATTTGCGTCGCCTGCCAAATGAATCCCCGGGAAGTTGCTTTGTTTCCGTGTGGACATGTTTGCGTGTGCGCGGATTGCTCCGTCATGATCAACGAAAGATGTCCCGTCTGCAGAGAGCCAGTTGCAGAAACTGTCGCTGTCTATCTCTCATGAACAAAAACAAAATTTTGTGTCTCGGACGTTTAAACCGTAAAAAAAACAAAAATTAAAGTGGGCCTGCTTTGATTCCCGTTTAGTTTCTTCTTTTTTATTAACGCTTTCAAGTGTACTCTTTTGAAATAAACATTTTACAATGCACTTTCAGTTTCCTTACGTCTTACTAAATTAATTTGTAGTATAAAAACGATTTGTATCAGTGTACCCCTATAATGTAAATGAAGAGAGTGACAACCCAGTTGTGTAGAAGAGAAAGTTTTAACAAACAAACACGAAAATGAGATGAGGTCAATCAAATCTAGAATTTTGATGACACTGTATTTTTGTAATAATAATATTAGTAGTCAAAGTCATAATTATCAACGGACAGTCGCCGGTGTTTTGACAAAGACCTTTTAGATCTTTCATGGACGATGACGGTTGAGTGACGCTGGATTGTAGTAGACTTTGATGTTCGGTTTGAGTGTTTGTTTTTGTTCTTGTCGGCGGGGCTACTTGCCTTTTTCACTTTAGTGGACGACTTGGCCGTTACAACAGAAGAGCCGTTGGCTTTATGGTCATTTTCTTCGTGACTCGTGGTTTCAGTTGAAGCAGGAGTGCTGGTAATAGCTATTCCGCTTTCTCTGCTTTCTCCTAGGTCTTGATCGGAGGAGATTTCGAAGGAAGGGCTCTCTTCAGAGGAGCTCAAGTGATGAGGTGCAGGAAGGACGCTGGCTGTTGGGCTTGAATACTCTGCGACTTCATGATAAGCCATGGCTTTGTTTCGAGGGTCGTTTGAAGCATAAATGCACTCTTCTTTTTTCATGCCTTTGGCATCTTTGCAGACGTAACATGTCATGTCACCCTTGTTCACCTTTTGACAACCATCTCTTGAGCGGGTGGAAAAATCTTTCATGATGTTTCCTAAGTTCTCGTAGTTTTCATAGGCTGGGGCATCTTCGGAAAAGAAACCAGGAGGAGGAGCAAAGTTATGACTAGGCTGAGTTGACTCTCGGTGGGGTCCAAAACCTCCACGACCTCCGCCATGACCGCCTCTGTGCGAGTGGTGATCATGGCTTGGGGAGGAGTTGGATGTTTCATGAGAAGGATCTTCTTCCCTGTTATGCCCTCCCCGGGGGCGGTGATAGTAATTGGGTTGGAATTCGTAGTTGCTCGGATTATAACTGGAAGTTGATTCAGAGGTGGGCCCGAAGGAAGCTGGGCTGTTTGATGCTTCTGGAAAGTAAGACCGAACGTAGTCATTATAGCCAATGTCAAAGTCGTTCAAGGGCTGATCGTCGGTTACTGTTTGTTGATGCACTTTGATGTGGACCATTATTGCGTCGATGAGGGTTAAAAGGTCTAAAACCACCAGCTTGATCAGCTCGCGGAGATCCTCCTCTCTGTTCACCACCGTAGTCTTCGCTTCCTCTCCTCTGGTGGTGGCCCCCATGGCCTCGGCCTCCTCCTCTTGAACGGCCTCCACCCCCTCCATTCGGACCAAGTTGCACATCGGGGTCGAACTCACGAGGGATTGAAAAGTCATACTCACGAGTTGCCTGGGCAGCTTCACGCTCATAGTCAGGAACCGATCCAAAGTATTCTTGTGGACTTCCATATCCTTCATCGCCGCCGCCTCCCCGACCTCCTCGTCCCCCATGGTAACCCCCTCCTCCGCCATGAAACCCACGACCACCACCATGATAACCGCCGCCACTACCCGGGGCGTTAAACCCGCCTCCTCCTCCTCGATTTGTAGCTGCTCCTCCAATAGATGACAACGGTGGTCCTTCATATCCACTAGGATGGCGATACGACCCAGAGCTAGCGTCATACGGATCCCCATCACCTTCACGATTTGGATTGCTGCCAAAATTCAAAGTTTGGGTTGTCCGTGTCAAACCCTCCTCCACTTTGCCGCTTCTCCACAACTTTTGGCTCACTCTCGGCTATTTCTGGAGGGGGAAGGCTTACCGATTTTGTTGTACTTGCAGAAGACTCATAATCATCCTTTCTGGGAGTTGGGAATGTCGACCTTTGCCTGTTCCCTGAAACTGCCGTACGACGAGTTCGCTCTTTCCCCTTGCCCCTAGTCATAAATTTTATTTGGTTGGTCTTCAATTATGCTGACAGCATTTCATTTTAATATCTCGTCCATAGTCCATATCATTAAGTCACTACTTCAGTCCATCCAAGTTCGTCGTCATGTCGTGAGTCTCTCGAACACTTTTTCCATATCAGCCTGAAAATGTGCTGGGGTGCCATGATATGAAAAGTAGGTTAAATATCATATTATGTGTGTGTTTGTGTTACAAATTGCATAAATAATGTGTATTTTGTGTGGTTTGTGTTTCTGTTTATTCGATTCTTAAGACGAGACGCTAATAAGTTGTTGTGTTAAAATTAATTACAACAAAGTGTTAACAAGACAGTTTCGTTGTACAGCCCCTTTTGTGTATTTGGAAAAAATGTGAATGTGCTGAACATTTTATGTGTGCATCGTCGTGTGGTGAACATTTCAAATTTTCTTGTGTACAATCCTTTGATTTGTACTCAGTGTTTTACCAAATCATATTCAGTCGAAATCGTCAATTGCACTTCAGCTTAAAATTCTAAATCGTGCTGGTATTCAATATTGTTTTAAAGTGTTTTTTGTGCGTAATTGAATGCAGTGAGAAAGGAAGGATTTTTTTTCATTAGTACGGGTCAGAATGCGACAACAAGTCGTTATGAGTTTTCATCGTTACCCGTAATTACGGCGACCATTATTATTATTGCCGTTATCACTGTATGAGCTCGACTCGGAGTGGAAGTAGTTATTGCCATTGTTATTGCTCGGACTGCCGTTGGAGTCGTAAGAGCATTTTTCTGCGTAACGGCCGTGCTCATCTTCGCAGACGTAACAGGTCATTGGCCGTTTTGGAGAACCTCCTCGGCCACCACCGTTACTACTCCCGCCGCGCCCTCCCCTTTGGCGGGCTTGTCGTTTATAACGACTTTGATAAGTTGATGGGTCGTAGTCTGGCTCTGGATCGGTAAATGAGGCATGATCTTCGCCATAATCAACGGTCTTTTCCACCTGTAATCGCCATTATATTATTTTAGCGAAGATATTCATGCAAAAAAAAATGCTTAAACGAACAAGCATCCACCGCTCACCTTTTTACAGCGTGGATTTTTTTGACGATGCTGACGTTTCCGCTTTCGCTTTTGTTTGGGGTGCAGCATTTGTGGCTTGTGGGGAATATCTTGGGGTTGGTCTTTCATAGTCACCATCTAACCCACCACTTCGATTCGGTCCTCCAGGGGACGGAGCATAATATGCTGGGGCCGGAAGGACCGTCATCGTACGAATCTGAGGGACTATTTGAAACCCGGTCATAGCCAAATGGCCGATTACTATCACTCTCTTCTGGGCTACTATTCCCATAGTAATCTGGTTCACCACCCCCCACTTGTCTGTAACTGGATCTGTACCTGTTTGGTCCGCTTGGTCCGCTGTTGCCTCCGCCATAGTAGTCATCCCTGTCGCTGTCCTCTCGGTCGTCATCCTCTCCTCGACCACTGTACGTGTATGACGGATATGCTCTAGTTTGGGATGCCTTTGAAGGAGCCGAACCAATGTTTTCACTCTATTTTTGAGATCTTTAATAGTTTACTCTTCGCTGTTTGAATGTATGAATGGTCTTCTTTGAAATGTCTTTACCTTTGATCCTAAGAAGTCTTGAGGTCTAAACCCAGAGGATGAAGCCGATGGGCCAGCAGAGTCAAAAAGACTACGGAACTGAACATTTGGGTCGACGAAACCAAGGTTTCCTCCATCGCCGTTTTGACGACGAGACGACTGTAAAAATTGATTGACAGTTAGATAAGGTTGGGGCAAAGTCGTCTTGGCTGAAAATAATATTAAAAGGAATTTATTTGTTACCTGCTCAGAAGATGCTGTGTTTAGCCTGTTCAACTCCTCAAATGGATTTTTCGTCGATCCGAAAAATCCTTGGAATGTATCCTTCGACTCACTGGCGAACAGTGGATTCGTATTACTCTCCCCAATATCCAACCCTACACCTTTTGGAGAGCTCCCGACATCTTTTAAAAGGCTGGAAAAATCAATGGGCTCTACAAAGCCAGTATTTCCTCGGCCATCTTCCTCTGACTGCCCCCCTGCAGACGTTACTGCTGTACCTAAATTCGCTGAGGATGGATAAGGATCGTCGTAGTCTGGCCCGCTGGAATACGTATTGGGCCGAATTCTGGATGCAGTATAAACAGGAGATGTTGGGGCTAACGATGACTGTGGGGACGGAGGGCGTTGGGAACTAGTTGCATAGTATTGGGGTAAAGGGGGAGGGTGAGGTGTGGGCTCTGGACGTAGATGGAAGAACAGGGTAAGGTATACCTTGAACAGGATAATGTGAGAAATAGAAAGCGGATGCAAGAGTGGTTACAAGGTGAAGTAACCGTGTCTGAAAATAAATCAAACAAAAATACATTTATCTTTATCAAACAAAACTTGCGTCTTTTGACCTGAATCAGAGAGTCATTCAACCAAGTTCAGGAAATTATCAATTGTAGAACAAAAACGATGAAGGCGCAACCAGGCACCTATTCTTCCCTTCTGAATCGAATATATATTTCCTCAGCCGTGGCGGATCTAATATTTGGCTGAATAAAAGGACTGCCTTCCAATAAACAGATAGTTTTGAATGATTGTAATTTTCAATTTGCATACCAGCATTAAAATTTCATAGATGACAGCTATAACAGCTAGTACTTCATATGTACTGGTTCTGACAGCCTTCCATTGATTTACCGTCGCGCGAAAACCGTCCCTACCTGTCAATCTTCAGGACTTTACCAATTTCACCTCCAAAGTTTCCGTTATCTTTATCCCTAAAACTCATTTGTGCTAGGCATCCACAGAATGACACATTTTGTCAAAAATCACGTACAGTAGTCAAACTGTCATGGTACTTGTGAGAAAATATGTGGTTTTTGCCTCTCGCTGACTCTGCAGGTGTGGTGGATACTAGGCGTAGACGTGTCATGATCACACTGCAATGACTTGATCAAAGTTTTTCAAAAATTTTATGCAATGGGGTCTAAAAAAATTTGGAATAGTGCGTGAGTGATGGTCACAAAAGACAACATAATAATTTCTCACTTTTGTTCAAAATGTAAAAGGTCAATCAGACAAATTTTCAAATCATTCGCAATTTTTTTTTTTTTTTGAAATAAGTGATTATCCCTAATTATTCTCGTTTTACACCTGAAAAAAAAACTGATACAGAAACCAAGTGAAATGGAAAGTGCACTGAGCATGCATGATAAATTGATTGTCTCAAAAGTGTCTCCTCCCTGTAACTTTCGATTTGCCCAAAATACAAAAGTCATCCATGTATTACACGTACTCTTTGTACTGTATCCAATGCAGCGTGGAATGAAAATTGCTGTCAAAAACGTTAATTCTGTGGCACATGCATGGATAATATGTGAAAAGTACCTTGTCCTGAAGTCACACATGAACCGCCTTATTTTTTAAATTGCGAGTGAGCCTAGACTAATCTCTCACATCATGTCATGCTTCATTGCGAATTGGGCCAAAAATAGAATCTATGACTGTTTTAAGAACGGGTTAATGGTTATCACTAGAACTAAAAGAACGGTAGTTTAATATACAAACGGATTTAAATAACAAAGTACGCATTACGCACGATCGATTGCATAATGGTTGCAATTTTAAAAACAAACTATGATGGGCTATACCATAGACGAACTATTTCCCTATGCAGTATATAGTAGCATTCAGCCTCAATCATTTAAATAGGTTGCAGTTTCTTGCTATATTAGGCTATGATTTCCCCAAGTCTGTCGCGTGATTTAAATATTAAGGATTAAAATTACCTCCCTTACAAGGTACACGACGGACAAGGATTGAGTGTTTCATGAAGGAAGAAGGGTATTAAACCTTAGCGTGCGGTTATTTCTAGTGACCTTGATAAGCAGAGTGGTCAAGAAGCCTTCTCAAATGACCAGAGAAAAATTTGCGATATCTTCAACTTGTACAAACCGACTTGCCAGGAAAAATGTGTGAGTCATTCGCGCAGGCATCATTTACCCGATTGGAGTTTCGCCATGCACAGTGCGATAACCAGCATGAGAGAAACGGTGAACAAGGACATATTCTGTATGAAACGCACCAGGAAGTCTACTTGAAGCTTCATTACTCTCATCCAAAATTGATTTTTATAACAAATACTTTCAGACCTTCGACAAGATTGCAAGTTGTTTACGAAATACGAGTCGATCTATTCTTCAAAGCAAAATTGAGGAAATTAAGAAAGTAATTGTTTTCAATGAAATTTTCCACAACATAATCGTCCCGTATTGTGTTGATTGGTCAAGGGATTCTTAGAATGAAACTTGCAGTAAAATACCGCAGGTTTTTAGTAGTAAAAAATGTAATTGTTAAAACATCATGCGGCAAGAAAAGTATCTTGGTGTTTAAAAAACCGCAAACAAGTTAAAACTCAACATGGAGTAATCATCTTGGTGGTGGCGCAGATGATATGGAATCGCAAAACGACTTTGGATGCCGTGTTATCATCATGACGACTCACTTATTGCGTAACCATATTCCCCTCGTGACAATGAGGGAATCTTTTTGAGAGCAGGTAAAAAAAGAACCTTTGTGGTTGCTATTGGTTTTTGAGGCAGAGAAAAAATCAAAATACGTCTTGAACTATTATCGTGAATGAATATTTTGAAATATTGTCGTGATGAAAGATTATAAAAGTCAGGTACTTTATGAAACACGCTTTTGTCACAGGTCTTCGAGCAAGTCCCATAATGATCGGGGTAATTCTGTGCATCGACAGTGTTATGGCTATGACGACAAATTCTCGGGTAATCTTTCTGTATGATTTACAGATTTGTAATTTGTAGGCATGCATATTATTACTATTTTATAGTCACACAATTTATAATAAATTGCAAAAATGGGTGTCTTCTTACCTTTGAATCAGCCATCTTAACAGCTAATGACTTAGATTGAACTCCTGCGAGAAAAACAATACAAGAAGAAACAATCAGGCTTCACTTTACCCGCTGTGCGCTACACAATTTTCTTTGCTACTAAAAATAAAAATATCTGCTAACTGATACGTATCAAATCACCCACCTTAAAAATTACCCTAAAACCGAAAAGGTTTTAGCACTGTAGTGAACAGTGCAACTTTGCTGAGAAAAAACCTCCTATATTTTATTTTGTACCTTCAGGTTTCGTTTGTAGTACCTCCAAAAACGACAAGCCTGCACAGGGAACAAATACCAACTGAACCTCGTCACTGACGAGAGTCGTCTATTAAAGTAGTGATTTAAGTTTTTTTGCTGCTGATCCTTTTATGATGTGTTATGTATATACAGGGTGGCAGAAAAAAATAATATGCTTTGTGTGTGCAGACAGGTAATCGATATAGCATTACTGCATAACTTTTTAAAAATAGTGTTGAATTTTTTTTGACAAAAAGAACATTTAGGCTTTGAGCATCAAAAAGTCACTGGGATAGATGCAGTGCAAAGCTCTACCATTCGCTTTCTCACGCTTTCTTCTCAATTTGCACGGACTCTCCAACCCAACTGCTTAGCTACCCCATTGGTGCTATAAAAGGCTAATTTTTATTTCAAAATTTTGAATGCAGTAATGACAAGACATAACTAACTGAGCACATCATCGTCGTTATCAAGCAGAGCAGCAGATGCACACGGGAATAAGATCGTTATGAATGATCTGATGCGATTAAAGAAGAAACATCACGATGGATGATTATAGATGGAAATTCGTTACATAAGGATTATTATTTAATATTTTTATGGTAAATTTGCCACAAAAAAAGTTTAATATGCACAGTACGAACATGTTATGAATGCTGGGCCTGATTACATATAGGTCCTTAGCAAGGATGCACTTATTTTTAAGGACCTAATTAATTAGGTTACTTTATGACGAGTTGTGTGCACTTTCGCTTTTTTATTGGGTGAAAAGCTTAGAAAAGTCAAAAAATGTGTTTGTACAATCCTATAGATATATGCATTTTACTACGCTTGGAAATTTCTCACGCTGGCATTGCAGATATGACATAATTTATGTGGAGGGTGTTTCAGACTTGTTAGCAGGTATATTCACATTTGTGACGTGACGGAGATGTGTGTAGTAATGAATATTGTAACCAAATGAAGCTATATAGTATATTTCCTGTTGCAGTTTGTAGGATATGTATATATATTTCGTTGGCTAATGATGGACTAATCGGTAAATTTTGATAGGGCGCACGCATGGTTCAATCCACAAATCTGATTGACCGGATGACCTGAAATACATTAAGTCACATGTTAATCAGTAACATCGAGCATTTGAGAATCGTTTGTATGCATACTATTCATGCATGGACATATGCACATATGCAATTTAGTCAGAGGTTTAGAATTTTATAGGATGACCATGTACATAAAAGTGTTGGAAATCCGGTTGTCACCATTTTTAATGTAAGGAAATTTGCAGATTTCAAGACTTTTTTGATGAGAACATCGGCTATTGAACTGCTTAGGTTCTTTCTATATTTTTTTTACAATGTCATCTTTATTTTGCCATCAGAAAATTGCAATGATACATTCGACACAACGTAGATTTCAGCAAGTCAGAAATTACTCATTTTTGGATGAGAAACGATTTAGAAATGGAATTCGAATCGATTGACAAGCCACTTAGAACTGGCTTTCTGGTTGGTATTATTTTGACAGAATCAAGTATTTTATAAGAATAAAAATCTCTTATTTTATAACTAACAACTAAACCTGGCTGATTTCTTCATTGATTTGAACAATACTCAGGGATAAAAGAAATGATGATGATGATGGTTACCAAAAGAGAATGCAACTCTGATGCAGCAACAAGAATAGAAAATTTTTTTATTTTGATAAAAAAAATCTTTATTTATTCGCTCCACTGCATATCCATTCACATTTAAACTGTTTATGCTTTCTAATTCCTAGGTATACAAACCATGATTTAGCTGTGCGCGCACAAGCCGACAGTAAATGATGACAACAAGGATTATATAATTTTTCCAATTATACGGCTTCACTGACAGCATCATGAAAGGCTCAGGGGCTACTTTATTTACGCACAAACTGCTCATTGGAAAAAAAACTCACGTGAACCTCTATCTGGATCTCACAACTTCCTCAGACGCATCAAAAATCGTGAGCTGATTTACTGATTTCCTTCTTTTAAAAAAACGCAAATTTGTAAATGGGTTCATATCTTATGTTGTTATTTCCTTGCTCGGAATTCGAAACAAAAGTGCATATTCAGGACTGTTTATGTAGTACGTAAGAAATAATGCGTAGAACCTTTACCATTAGGTCAAACAAAGAAGGAAGAGGTTTCTTATGACTCAAGTATTAATGTAAATACCTACTCTATAGGTGGTGGATATTTTTTAAATGCTTAGCAGACCAAAAAGAGGACTTGGTTTGAGTAGAAACGCGACATGTACATGTGGTTCGATTAAAAGAATCTCTGATCCAATAAAATTGCAAGAAGCCATCTTTCCCTGTGGTCTGACTACTAGCCTACTTTTTGCAATGTAGGACTCCAAGAATTTTTCAATAATATTTTGATTGATTTTTGATTTTACCAAGGATAACCTACCTAATCCTTTCGGATAAGCGCTAGAACTGGAAATTTAACCTCTCCAGAGGACTAGGTCGAGTTATTTCAATGCGTATTTCTTTAGATTAACTTAGTAAAAACCAAGCAAATAGCTAGTATGAGTTGGGTACGAATTGAGCAATAAAGTTTTAGGATCATGTTTGTGAACTTTTACAACATATTTTATTTCCAAAGAAAGGTTGCCTGTTTGCACGTTCATATTTAGCTCAATGTCTACGCAAATTTATTCAGGTCGCTAATTTTGAAAGTTGAAAAGATTTGTTAAAAGTTGACATTCATTTAGGAGTTATTGTATGCTTGGTTCCACCTAAGCGGGTCATTGTTGCAAAATTTAGCGACAGAGCAATAAATTAGTTACAAGAGCTTTACAAATCGTAAGATTCTGGGATAATGGATTGCTTTGTTGATATGGTGATATGTTTTTCATTCGTACGGGTACGATTCAGGACCCGACCTTGACATTGAGTGAAACAGCTTTTGATAACCCGGAAAAAGTTGTTACTCAGCTCAAATAATTCAACGCTTTTACCACATATTAGTATTACCACATTCCTATCCTAGCTTAGTAAAGATGCACACACAATTTTTCTCTCCTCTTTTCAAGTGTCTTAACAATTTAAAAGATTCAAGGGCAAACAACAAAAAACTATTCATTTTGGGGCATTTTACGTCTTGAGAAAAGTTGAAGTAATGGTCCGACGAGATAAGGAAACAGATATACAAACCTAGCGGATAAGGTCTTGGTTCAATTTACATTTATGAATGATATAGTGTGATGACGGCACCATCTCAAGGTCATATTTTTGCAAATTTCTTCTTACACTTTAGGGTTTCGAGGGTCCAATGCAAACGATAACGATAGAGTATTGATAATCAATTGCCAATCTTTTTTCCGTATACGAGCCAGTGGTGTTTTTATTTTCATACACAGAAAGAAATTAATTGGATTTTTGGTGTTGAATGTCTGTGAAGAAAGTGTTTAGGGTGATCATTTTACTGATGTTTGCTCGGCCTTTCCGTACAAAAGTTGTACAAAAAAAAGCTTTTGGTTTGGCACCATTTCCAAAATTTACTCGTCATTATCAGTCAATCAAGTGAGTCGTTACATACTCGTTTGCAAATGTGTCACTAACAAGCATGCTAGTCACTATACCCATACCGTACAGAATCCATAACACGATTCAGACATAAAAATGCATCGAAACAAGTTGACGACAAAGTCCACGGCACGTCGAACATAGTTTTAAAAACATTTTGATAACATTTAAATCTGACCCGAACAAAGGCCAGTTACTGATCCCCCGTGTAACTCAACTAACCATTGGACCAAGAAGTTCATATGCTATGCATTTGGAAAACAGACGTCGAGGGTTTCTTGACAAAATTATCATTATTCAGCTTCAAGATAGCCATTAAAAATATTACACTGCTATACCAACACGTTCCGATGAAAGGGAAAGGATTTAAAACTTTTGAATACACATAATACAAATCTATGAGGTAGTTTTAGTTTTACGAATTACAGGTTGGACTTTGAATATACTACCTTGCACATTTTAGGTTGTAGGTGCTCGTGACGAGATCTCAATTTATTGTATATCATTTATTAAGTAGCGAAAGCTACTTTATAAAATCGTCTTGGGTGTCTGTCCGTCCGTCCGTCCGTCTGTCTGTCCGTCTGTTATCACGAAATCTCAGGAACTGCTAATGGTTCAGGCTTGCAACTTTGACCGCGTGACTGTT